>CALNHX010002629.1:0-172646 GCA_940337035.1 Agriotes lineatus
GTCCCGGACTGACCTAAATAAGTACAATTAAGATTTTGACTATACCAACATTCCTCGTCGATCAATTTTCTGTCGCACATAGCAGTTTGAGAATTATACGAGTAGCCACAATCGCATTCATAGCTATAGATATTAAAAGTGGTGTTGTCCAAATCGCGCGGCAGACAGTAGTGGTACTTTTTACAATCGAAGGGGTCAGGATATATTCCTGGTGTGCGACAAATGAATTCGGTCGAGTTCTGCACAGGGGGTGCAGGACAACTTGGGTTTGGAGCTAAGGTACAGGTATCATTGTAGCAAGTCGTGCCGTTGTACCCACAGTTTTGCGCGGGATACTCAATCAAGGTGCCATTAGCCTCTATGCAGTAAACTAACTCCTCACAGTTTTTACATGTTAGCCCAGGAAGTGTGCAGCTATTGTTAGTGTTGTTTGTGCCGGTTCCGTTCTTAGGTGAGAAGTCAGTAAAGTAGTCTTTCCTGATGGCAATCTCCAAGCTGGCATATGAAATACACTGCAAACATATATTGGTTAAAACTTTATATTGTACATTGATGCTTAAACAATATGGTAAAAAAAGTTAAATATTCCAAAAATCTATAGGGAGTCTGAGTAGAAACTGTATAAACTATAGATGCTTTTTTAAATATTATATTTTAAGTTGTAATAGAGCTAAACAACTTTATAACTTATTTATAGTTAAATCAAATTTTAACAGTGGAAGAAATCTTTACACTAATTTGTATATAATTATATGTTCTACTTACAACCACTAATATAATAGCAGAAAATTCAATAGTCTTCATTTTAGGATTCTTTTCGATGCGATCAGAACAGTCAGTAAACTGATATCAGTAGTATATGCTATCCGTATTTATACTATTTTAAATTGGATCGTTATCTCTTCCTTGAATTACTTTATTGATTATAAAACATAAGTTTGAAAGTAGATTAGAAATAAGATCGAAGATACGAAGATATCTGATAGTCATGTGTTCAATTGACTATTAAAATGCGGTATAGTTTTTTATACCGCTTCGGATTTAACGAATTTTTAGAATTCGTTGTCAATATAAATATCTTGGTTTAATTTCATTTCACTAATTTATAGCAAGATAATGTGACTTTTGTTTTATAGTTCATTGGACTAGAAAGATTGCGGAAATGCTTGGAGGATAAAGAATAATTAATAAAATAATACCTGTATAAAGGCAACTATTGCAATACTTTATCTTGCAGCGGCATGTTGCATTATGTTCATAATAAATACAACGTCTTTTGTTTTCCGCAACAAAATACTATTAAAATTTCATTTTTACTTTCCTCGCCTTAGGCGAAGAGGTATTGTAATCTTAAAAAAATCCCGTTTCGGGACTTCTTAAGATCTGCACGTTTCAGGTTCCCTAGATGTCGAAAAACAAGTTTTCTCAATTTCGTCTGTTTGTCTGTCTGTCCGTGTGTGTCTGTCTGTTTGTTGGCTGTATAGCTCAAAAACTACTTGTTGGAGGAAGACGATATTTTCCGTGCGGATTAGATGTCTACCTGGCACCATTGAATATCCTCGGATATTCAATGCTGGCACAAAACCGAATAAAATTCTGTCCATTTTTGCTTTAACTAAAGACTTATTAGTTAAATAAAAGTTATACTTCGCATATAGCTCAGGTTTTTGCCCTTAACGAAAATAGGCATTTTTCGGACACACTATATACAGGGCGGATACCATAAAAAATTTGTGGTTTCTTTTTATTATTTCAAAATCTTTAGTTTCAAAACTTTCACTTGCGAGGGACGTTTAGAAATAAATCCCTTTAGTGATTTTTTATACAGGGTGTCTCACATAAATTGCACCATACTGTACCAGCGTGTTCTAGAGTCGAAAAGTCTTAATAAACACATGTCCGCAGATGTATGGTATCCAAAATAATCACGTATTTAGCTTAACATTTGTGCTTGTCTTCATTAAAAGCTATAGCGTTTTTAAAACAAAAAACCAAATTAATTTAAAGTTATTAGATAAGTTTCAAAAATAATATTAGTATGCTGGACTTGTTCCGTTTACTGGTCTTTAAGTTTATTGTTTCGATTGCTCCCTTTGATAAGAATTGTTGGCATGGTCCTAGATTTTAGATAACACTTTTATTTTATGCGCGATGGAGCACTTGCCCATATCTCGAGAGGTGTTAGAAATGATCTAAATGAAGTTTTTGGGAACAACTGGATTGGATGAGGCCGTCCTGTATCTTGAACTGCTCGATCACCAGATTTGAACCCCCTTGATTTTTGTATGTAATTTTACTTCAAGCGTTTAGTTTATTCAGAACATATTCGTTCATTTGCGAAATAGAATTGTAAATTCTTTTGAGCATATCAGGCAGAATCCGAGGATTTTTGAAAAAAAGACTTATTTAGAAGAAGAATTAGTGAGTACATTCACATTAATAGTGGGCACACACATTTTCGTTATTTTTAATAGATATTCATAACCTTATCTTAAGCTAAATTTGTGATTATGGCTAAAACCGTACGTCTACGAACTAGGACCTTTTGATATCTTTTTGGCTTTAGAACACGCTGGTACACTCTGATGCAATCGATGCGAGACATTCTGTATATTCACTTGGTGTACTAGAATATTCATTAGCGAAAACAACTATTATTGTAATTTTATAGTCTTGAGTAAAGGTATGCAAATTTTAAGTATCTAAAAAACAAAAAGCCCGTTTTTAATGTATTATTTTGAGTTACAGCTTGATATCTTATATTATATTGTCTTTTAAATTTCTCAAAGTTACTTGTTTTAGTTGTTGTAGTATTTTGTTATTATCTGTTGTTTAGCGTTGTCCAAACTTAGTTTTCATAAAAGTGAAAGTAAATTTTAAACTATCACTCATTTCAGTATTAATAGATTTTTCTTTTTTCAGAAAAGATAATATTAATGTTGTATAAATGATCAATTATAGCATTAACTCCCCTCTCCAGTTAAGAATGTAATTGAAAAATAGAAACAAAGTAAGTCTAACTAACACGGAAACAACATATGAAAAGGTCATACACGAGTTATCATTAGTAAACTTCTATGGAAACGTTATAGAATTAAAGTAGAACAAAAATTTATAAAACCTAGAGCAAGATATCTTTCCCGAATCGTGTGATCTCCATACAAGGTGGTTTAATGGTAGCATATACACTGTCTCCCAATTTCGATGCTCACCATTGGTATCTCGGTTATTAGAAGACATAGAGCAACGGTTAAGTGAGGAAGGTTTTGCAGAATTCTATACTCAGGACAAATATCATTTCAAATTTGACCTAACTTGTTTAATTTTTAAAATATTTAGAAAAAACCATACTTTGCCGATTTCGTTATTCCTCAATAACTCTTTAACGCTTAATCTCACCTCTTTTAAAGTTTTACATTGTTCAGAAATTATTTTAAGACAAATTATTTGATATAAACAATAACCCTCGATTGTCATTTGTTTTTAAGTTATTAGCGCTATCTTTGGTTTTTCATATGGCGGCCTTATTAGATTTTTGGTTAGTTAGATAGTCCTTAAAAAGTGCTTTGCAACGATGTATAACATGCCTGAAAAATATTTAGATATAAGGAAAATATTAATAAAAACGTAAATTAATCTTTAATATGAAATTAGTAGGCTGAAAAATTAAACAGCAATGTCAAATGAAAGTGAAAAGATATTGTAAGTTATAGTGTAAACTAACGAAACGATACTGACGTTTAATTTCATTATTAACAAAAAAAACATGCTGTCCAATAAAATTAGTAAGCCATGGAATTAAACATCAGTGCGAAACAATGAAGCAAAACGATAACCTGTCAAAGTACAATTAGTGCTGCAGAGATAAGTTAATTAAAACTACTTGTAGTTAGTGACAAGTAATTATTGTCAAGTATTAAGATTTATACGTATTGATAATGGCACATACATATTCAAACGAAGAAAAAGTTGATATGTGTGAAGTGTATTTCAAAGCAAACAGAAACACTGAAAATGCGTGCACGAGTTATGCAGAGCGTTTTCCAGAAAAACAACAACCACACATGACAATTTTTAGAAGACTAGTTAGCAATTTACAGAACTTTGGAAGCTTTGAACAAAAATGAGCTAACTATGAAGTTAATGATGCCGATGCACGTAGAAATAATATTTTGCAGAACGTTAGGAACAATTCCAGCACATCAGTTCGTCGTGTGGCACGAAAAACAGGAATTTCAAAAACTACTGTTCACAGAACCTTGGAAGAACACAAGTATCACCCTTACAAACCAACAATTGTACAAGGTTTAAGTGATAATGACTATCACGGAAGATTACAGTTTAGCAGGTGGTACCTTCAAAAATGTGAAGGAAATTACTATGGACAGATGAAACACGATTTACCAATTGTGGAGTGTTCAATAGGCATAACTACCATCATTGGTCTACTGAAAATCCACATTTGGTAAATGAAAGAAGATTTCAAGTTCGATTTGGTTTTAATGTCTGGTGCGGTTTAATTGGTAAAAAAAATTTGTTGACTTTTTTTTGTTTTTAAGCTTTTTTTTTCGTTTTAGATAATCAGTTAATAGGTCCTTTCATCTTTGATAACAATTTAACTGGTAACAGATATTTGGAGCTACTAACAAACGAGATAATGCCTGCTTTGAGGAAAATTATTAATCCCGAGAACATGCAAAACATCTGGTACCAGCAAGATGGTTGCCCGGCCCATAACACTCGTAACGTGCAACATTTTTTGAGAGAAAACTTCAATGAGAGAGTGATTTTAAATAATGGACCCGTGCAATGGCCTGAGAGATCACGCGACCTTGCCCCCCTTGACTTTTATTTATGGGGTACCACTAAAAACGAAGTATTTGAACCGCCAGAAACTTTAGAATTTTAGAACAAAGAGTACTAGATGTGCTACGATCAGTAAACGGAAACACGTTACGTAGAGTTTGTAACTCTACTAAAACAAGGTGTCAAAAGTGTATGGAACAGAATGGTCACCATATTGAACAATTATTTCTTTAAGCTTTAACAACTGTTTCTTTACTTTTTATTTATTATGATTTTTGTATCGTTTCGTTAGTTTACAGTATAACTTAGAATATCTTTTCACTTTCATTTGACATTGCTGTTTAATTTTTCAGCTTACTAATTTCATATTAAAGATTCATTTACGTTTTTATTAATATTTTCCTTATAACTAAATATTTTTCAGGCATGTTATACATAGTTGAAAAGCACGTTTTAAGGACTATCTAACTAACCAAAAATCCAATATGGCCGCCATATGAAAACAAAAGATAGCGCTAATAACTTAAAAACACATGACAATCGGGGGTTTCTGTTTATATCAAATAATTTGTCCTAAAAAAGTGTCCGAACAATGTAAAACTTTAAAAGAGGTCAGATTAAGCGTTAAAGAGTTATTGAGAAACTAGCTGAAACCCGCGGCATATGCCGCATTGAAAATGTACGACAAATGTAATAACTTTTGTTGCACTAAAGAAAGTTTTAACAGCACGCTAGAGATTGGCAGTAAGGAAAAGTTCCAAAAAATATATTTTTAAATGAAAAGTGTCTGGAAAGGAAACGCTCGCCCCTGGAAGGCGTCCTAATTAATACGACGTTGTTGGAACGCAGTAAAAAAAATCAGGAAAGAATGAATACTCTTATGAGATTATATGTGAGCATTATTTGTGCCACCGAAATAATTTTCACCTGCTTGCAATCTGTGTTTCTTTTCAGGTTTAAGCCGTTGAGGCGTTGAGCGTCATAAAAATATAAATCCGGTAACTCAAGTCTCCAGTTACACCGTTACTGTTATTGTTAAATAACTCGATTAATTATTATTTCTTTGTCATTTTAAACTGGCATTATTATTATTATCTCTATAATAGCAACCATAAGTACCTGTTTATAATGTTTATATGCTAGCGAGTTGTTCTTAAATCGCTAGTGAATTAATAGTAGATTGTTCTACAAGTTAAGAAGCGAGAGTTTTCCAGCGAATTTAAAAGTTTTACGTGAGCATGGAAGAATCACTTTTCCAATGTGTTGAACATGCAATTTTTCCGTGTAGTTGACAAAAATATCTTTTTAGATAATTTTGGTCAAAGTATGGAAGCGCAATGTTTACTGTACTGTATAAATACAGAGTCCGGCAACGAAGCGGGGGTGGCAGATATTTCTAAAACTATGAGAGTTACATGAATATTGTGTATATAAAAGTTGTCGGTACGAAAGTGGTCCCGAGTGGTGTAGCTGGAACAAGCGTCCACGTTCGATCAGCAGAGTTAAGCAACGCTGTCTCTGGTCAGAACTTGGATGGGAGTTCCACGGCTGCATTTCTCGGCGCCTAGTGGTACGGCTATCACTGAAAAAAGTTGGTCCCGGCGGTCATACAACATCATGGCAGTCGTTAGTGGGGTTGGAAGTCCTCATAACTGCACAGCGACGCCTATAATTGGCCTAACGGCTGTTGGCTGAGTGCGAATTAAATAAATAAATAAATAAATTACTAAAATATTTTTGATTATACAGGGTGTCGCAAAAAAGTATGGCGAATTAAACTTACTTTTTTTAAATAGAATGCCCTATATTTGGGTAGCTTAAAAGTTTTGTATTGAAATACTCATCATTTTCATATATGGGTCTAACGTCAACTGTTTTGGAGATATTAACGATTTTATGCAGGCGACTGCTGTAAGCGACAGAAAACAATAGAATGAAGGAAAACGTTACCAAAAAATTATGATTTTTGTAAACTATCTTTCAAGTGTAAAATGGTGGATCTGGGTATTAATGTTATAGAGGGTGCTCAATATTTGCAATTTAATAATTTCGATTTTTTTTCAAATGGAACGCCCTGTATATTTTTGTATTTTCGAAGAGCCCTTTTAATGAGCTTTCTTTTGATATCTTACTTTATACTTCTACGTTCAACTGTTTTTCAGATATGTGTGTTTGAACATAAAAACAATTTAAACCCCTTAATATGCTTTATTTCAAGGGATAAAAAACAAACGCCCTAAAAATAGTGATTTAAACGCATGATCTCTCTAAAAATAAAAGCACAAAACCAGGTTTAGAAAATATAAATTCAGTCAGTGTTGATACAGGAAATTATAAACACGAATAACACGATAAATGCAGGAATAAATTAATTCCATGGTCAAATTAAATCAGATAAAAAAAAAGAAAAGCCAATACACCAAAAGCTTATACGTAATTACACTAAATGTTCAAATAGTTCCCCTTTCCTGCTCTGAGTATTAAAGCTGTACAGAGAATTCATAATCTGCAAATATAATCAGTTTTATTTATTTAAATGGAACACCCTGTATATCCCTGTATTTTTAAAAAGTACTTTTAATGAGCTTTCTTCTTCCACTTCATTTCTTATCTCAAAATTCGGTCGATTTTCAGATTTAATTTTCTCCTGCTTTTTTTCGATTTTTTCGTATTGGTTATTTCTAGTTTTGAGTATTGGTTCAATTTTTGTATTTTAAGCTTGGTTTTATCTTTTGTTTGAAGAATTTAAGTGCTTAAATCATTATTTTAAAGGCGTTTGTTTTTTATCCCTTGAAATAAAGCATATTAAGGGGTTTAAATCGTTTTTTATGTTTAAACTCGCATATCTGAAAAACAAATGGAACTTAAGAGGTATGAATTAACATATCAAAAGAAAGTTCATTAAAAGAGCTCTTCAGAAATACAAAAATATATAGGGCGTCCCATTTGAAAAAAAAAATCGAAATTAAATTTACAAATATTGAGCACTCTGTATAACATTAATACCCAGATCCACCATTTTACACTTGAAAGATAGTTTACAAAAATCATAATTTTTTGGTAACGTTTTCCTTCATTCAATTGTTTTCTGTCGCTTACAGCAGCCACCTGAAGTTCAGCAATTTTTTGCATAAAATTGTTAATATCTCCAAAACAGTTGACGTTAGATCCATACAACTTTATATGAAAATGAAGAGTATTTCAATACAAAACTTTTAAGCTACCTAAATATACGGCATTCTATTTAAAAAAAAGTAAGTTTGATCCGCCACACTTTTTTGAGACACCCTGTATAATCAAAACTATTTTAGTAATGTGCACCACCTTAGTACCTACAACTTTTATATACTCAATATTTATGCAACTCTCATAGTTTTAGAAATATCTTCCACCCCCGCTTCGTTGCCGGACCCTGTATAAATTAACCATTATACATTATACAATAGAGCTTACTTGAAAATGGATGAATCTGTTATTAATTCATTTAGTTCATTTTTAGGTGAAATCAATATGATTTTGAGCAGTTATGAAAAGTATCAAAAAGTCACTTTTTTTTAATGTCACCAATGGCAATGTGAAAAATAATACATTATAAGAAAAAGAAAAGCATAATTTGTCCCAAGATGTGAGTTTGCAGCTCAAGGGCGATGCCGAGCACTACAAATACACAGAGGAAAAAATGGTGTTCTGCCCTGCCGTGTATATACAATTTTTTCAACCGCCAGGATCAGAACCGTAAGAAACATATTTTTCGACGACTGACATCGAAAGTAGATTTTTCTCACTGTCATTTGACAACAGAAAGTTGACATTTGCCGCTGAGCGTGCGTTTTCATCACTTTGCCGCTCGCCGAGCGTTTTGGGTTTCCACGTGAACAAAATAGGTAGCCACGTCCGAATGTTTCCTTGACAATGCCCGTCATTTGTCGAAATAATTGCGTCACATGTCTAATAGACTGCACGAGTAATGTTAACTTGATTATCAATTAATATTTGTAATAAAATGAAATATGATATTTTCCATTAATAATATGCTCAGTCGTCGAAAAAATAGTATGTATGTTTCGAGCTAAAAGTGCGCTTGCCGCTTTTGCATGATTGCTGGTTTCGGCTTTGCCTCAACCAGCAATATTCATGCGCAAGCGGCAAGAATGCACTTTCAGCTCTTAACATACAATATACTATTTCATTACTCTAAATCAAAGTTATGCTGTAATACGGATTGGGCCATAATTATAACGGGTGTTCATAAACAGTCGTCATCCCAGTTGCCTTAAAAAACAAAATGTTATGTTTTTGATTAATTCTTACAACACAATGAAACGTCATTGAGTACTGTCATAGCGCATTTTTTCTCAATTTTAATAGACATACGTTTCTGAAGTCAAAACCTACTGGGATGACGACTGTTTATGAACACCCGTTATATAACAGCAATGAGATAACATGAACAACAAAATAGAATGCTTGAGTAAGTAAGAGATGACCATACGAAAAAAAAAATTTTAGTAGGCATGTTTGGATGACATCTGTCATAATTAAATGTGTGTCAGGCCTACTCGAATATTTGATATTATGTTTATCTCTTTCTTACTCAAGCAATACGTGTTATTTTCTTGTTCATGTTATCTTATTGCTGTTACAGTGAAATTTCCCTTCGCGGATACACGGACACCTCCCTTGGACGGACAGTTTCTCATGGTCCCGACCGACTCTCATATAATTTGCATTGTGTTAACTCCCTCTTGGACGGACATTCTCTTGAACGGACGCGGGCACAAGAAAATGTTCTCTTAAACGGACAAAAAACAAAATAAAAAATAAACGCATTGTCTCATTTTTCTGTCGGAAGTGTCGCTGTTGCATTTCTCAATCGCGCCGCGCGCCAACTTCGCTGCCTGCCTTCACTGAGGGACTTTCCCGAGTTAACCGGGGATTCACCGACTTCAATCTTTTGGTACACGCGGGGATTCAGTATTAGTCTGACGTCTATGCGGAAAAGACACAGTGGGCGACACATTCATTGTAGAAATGGCGCCAAATATAAAAATTCTCACGCTTAAACAAAAAATTGAGATTGTTAAAGTTCACAATAGGGAAAAGTAAAGTGTAAGGAACTTATCCAAGCGTTTTGATATCGGAAAAACACAAGCTGCTGATATAATTAAACATAAAGAGAGTACCGGGTGGCCATAAATATCTGAGATCTCGGTAGCCATGGAATTAGCTACTTATAAATGTTGGTTAGCATTATATTTCAATTACAATAAGTATTGGTACCTATGTAATGTAATAAAATGCAATAAGAGGAGGGGAATGTGCCCCGGATTCTGCAGTTTAGCCTACGACTCGATTATGAAAATCTCCTGTTTTAACTCCATTACTTATCGCAATCTGTAATAATTTTTGACAGATAGGAATTTTAGTTGTGATGACATTAATGACATTTAGTTTAGTTGGATTCATCACTTTAATAAGGCGGTGTTGATTCCAAAGGTAATGTGATATCAGATATTTATAGCCACCCGGTATTTTGTATGTAGGAGTATTTTGTAAGGTAACAAATCCTTATTTTTTCCTTAAGTTTTAAGTTTTTTGTTTATTTTAAAACCATTTACATACATATACGTTTTAAATGTCCCAATTTCTTTAATTACAGTTTTCATTAAAAAACTGATTTTTTTTCGTATTTCTTTTAGGCGGACAGCCCTCTTGAACGGACACTTTCAGTCGGTCCCGTTGGTGCCCGCCCACGGGAGATTTTACTGTATACAGACAGATCAATAAAAAAACCAATTAGGGCAGGCTGTGATATGTGTTATACGTTTGGCAGTACTGAAGTGTATTGTCAGTCTATGTCAAATTCAAGATTTACAGGTTACGCTTTACGTCGGTCTGTGTCAAACAACGAACAAAACCTAACCTGCTAATCTCGAATTTGACATAGACTGAAAATACACTTCAGTACTGCCAAACGTATAATACATATCACAGCCTGCCCTAATTGGTTTTTTTATTGATCTGTCTGTATATAATTGTGGCCGCATCGGTATTTAGCAGTCTTTGAATTTATTTTACGAATACCATAACAACAGACATTTTAATTTTGTTTTATATTGTCCCTTGAGATAAAATGTGTTCTTTCTGTGACAATTCTTGTAACCTAAAATATGATTCACCATTCTCTATTTGTGAACGCCAACTGTCCTTGTATCTTAAAACAAAAGCAATTAAAACTTGTAAAGAAACTGTGGCAGTACCTGAAAAAATTAATTGTGATTTTGCGTCAAATGTATTTTTCCATCTTTATTGTTATTAGTCTTCTTCTTCTTCTTTGGTCCGTTAGCAGGCAGTCCGGGCGGGACGTCCCCGCAACGAATACGCTGCTGTCGGTGCAGCTGGGTCTCGAACTCCATTTACGATTCGTTTCCATTCTTGACGATTTTTGGCGACGTCTTGGGCATCGATAACCGATAATAATCGCTGATTCTTTAAGTCGCCCTTGATATTCTTTCGCCAGGTTTTCTTCGGTGCCCATCGCTGAATTCTCCAGTCTGCCGGACGGTCTTGCCAAAGAAGTTTACATGGCAAACGGTTATCATCCCTTCGGCAGACATGTCCGAACCATCGTAGTCGACGTTTTTGTATTTGTTCTCCTATCAGTGTTTGTTGAACACATCTTCCTGTAATTGTTTCTTTTCGAAGGCGGTCGCGGAGCGAGTCACCGAGAATTTGCTTCAAACATCACATTTGAAAGACCTCAAGCTTGTCAAGGTCCGGCTTGAGCAATGTCCACGTTTCCGATCCATAAAGAAGAATTGGAAGGATCAGCGTTCGGTATAAGCGTACTTTCGTTTTGATGGTAGTATTTGTTCGTTTCCATATGCACCATTTGAGCAAGGCGAATGTTGATGTTGCCTGCCCGATGCGGCTGTAAACGTCGGCCGTCGATGCCACTTTCTTTTCCTCAACCAGCGATCCCAAATACACTGAGCAACAAAAGTCTGGGTTCACGAATAATTTTTCCAATTTTACATACTGAAAATGGTTTCTGGCGCTTAAAATCTGATGTCGATGTTTACGTATCAATAAACAAATTTAGTGCTATAGTGGGCTAACTCATAACCATACAATTGTTGAAATATTGCGATTTTGTTTCTTTCGTACATTATTCAAGTTTTTGATGAAGTTTTGTTAAGAATCGGGTTGGCGTTGTCAGGGATATGTTTACAGCATGTCAACTGTTTCCGATAACTGTCAGTATTAACTGTAAATTCTACGCCACGAGCTCTAATTACACATCCTAGACGTCTAGGCATACTGCTAATCAATCGTGCAAGATTTTCTTGTGATAACCTATCCTAATGTCCGAGGCCAATTAGGGCGAGTGCGAATTGCTTTTCCCAGTTGATCCCACACGTGTTCTATCTGGTTCAGGTCTGGTGAGCAGGCTGGCCAATCCAAAAGTGTAATTCCAACTTCGTTTAGATATTTCAGAGTAATGTTGGCTACGTGTGGCCGTCCATTATTTTGCATTAAACGAAAGTTGCCACCAACAAAATGACTAAACGCAACAACATATTCCTCAAGAATGTTCCTAATGTACCTATCTGCGTTGAGGGCTGCTCTATCACAGATGTGAAGCTCTGTGCGAGCATCTGAAGAAATCCCTCCCCATACCATTACCGAACCTCCAAAAAAATATGAAGTTGTGGCCATAGCACAAGCAGCATAGCGTTCTCCTGGTCTTCTCCATACCCGTGAACGACCATCTGGAGCATCCAAATAGTCCAGTCGTTGAAGGTAAAAATATGCTATTACCTCAGAATTCTTTGAACCTTGACCGATTGACGTGAAATTTGGTGAGTGGTTAGGGGATGGCTCAAGGAGCAAAAGTGACATAACGCCGATGTGCGGTTTTACCCTGAGAGTGGATGCCACCCCTTCTCGGGGGTGGAAATTGTTCACTCAAAACAACCCCGGAAATGGATATAGGGACAAATTCTAAGTAAAAAATGTTCTATATAGTTTTTTCGATAGATCCATATTTTTCGAGCTATTCGCGATTGAAAACTTAGATTTTTTGTTACAAAAATGCATGTTTTTGGACGGTTTTTCGCGAATAAGTCGAAAACTTCGCGTTCTATCAAATAAGTTGCAATAACCAAAAATGAATCTTAGAAAACAGAAAAGAGATTGGTTGTTTTATGAATGCTCTAGGTCCAAAATAAAAGAAGTTATGGCTCGTTGAAGAAGATTTTTTTTTGCAACAACTTTGTTCGAAGTAATCAACGTTAATTAACGAAAAACCGATGCATTTTTCGGGAAAAACTTATAGAACATTTTTTGTAGTGATTGAAAAGACCATTAAAATGAGTTAAAAGTCGATTGCATTATAACTAAGCGAGTTACGTTGCAAAAACGGTGGGCCACTCGAATTCTTGAAAAAAAAATGAGAGCTAAAGCCCCAGTCATTCCACCAGAATTGATATTGACCATTATCCCTTTACAAATTACTTTATTTTAGTATTACTCATGTAATCCAAAAGTTTTTCAACATGCTCAGATTTTGCATATTCAAAAAGTAAAGGGTTGAAGGGCTCGGGAGGGGTGGTGCGAGCACTATAATGCAAACTTCTAACATTTACATCTCCGTTATTTTTTTTCCTACAGAAATAAACAAAAAACTAAAATGTTCGTTAAGAAAAAATCCACATTTTTGTACTATATTATTTTTTACGTTTTTTTCTTTAGTTTTAAGTATTTTCAAAATAAGGTATTTTTTTAAGAAATTTGAAAAATACGTTTTCCATTTTCATCATATTTTTTTCGAAAAATACGCCTTCTAACCCGCCCAAACTTTTGAACTACATAAGTAATACTAAAATAAAGTAATTTGTAAAGGGATAATGGTCAATATCAATTCTAGTGGAATGGCTGGTGTTTTATCATTCATTTTTTTTTCAAAAATTCGAGTGGCCCACCGTTTTTGCATCGTAACTCGCTTAGTTATAATGCAATCGACTTTTAACAGTGCTCGTTTTAAAGGTCTTTTCAATCACTACAAAAAATGTTCTATAAGTTTTTCCTGAAAAATGCATTGGTTTTTCGTTAATTAACGTTGATTACTTCGAACCAAGCTGTTGTAAAAAAAATCTTCTTCAACGAGCCATAACTTCTTTTATTTTGGACCTAGAGCATTCATGAAAAACCAATCTCTTTGCTGTTTTCTAAGCTTCATTTTTGGTTTTTACAACTTATTCTATAGAACGCGAAGTTTTCGACTTATTCGCGAAAAACCGTCCAAAAACATGCATTTTTATAACGAAAAATCTAAGTTTTCAATCGCGAATAGCTCGAAAAATATCGATCTATAGAAAAAACTATATAGAACATTTTTTACTTAGAATTTGTCCCTCTATCCATTTCCGAAGTTATTTTGAGTGAACACATTTCCACCCCCGAGAAGAGGTGGCATCCACTCTCAGGGTAAAAGCGCACCTCGGCGCTATGTCACTTTTGCTCCTTGAGCCATCCCCTAACCACTCACCAAATTTCACGTCAATCTGTCAAGGTTCAAAGAATTCGGAGCTGAAAACCTTCAACGACTGGACTAAAAGTAATAGTACAGTAAAATTGTCGGAAAATACCCTGTCACCTTAAAAAAATTGGCCGCGGCGATTCCTCTTGCCCAGTGGTTTAGGGTCATTAGACAAGTGTTAAACCAAAAAGGCGTCACCCCACCCCTTGCCAAACAGCCGCCATCTTGATAACAATTGAATTTGTTTTTTCTCGCGATCCATTAGTCACACAGAAAAATTTATTGAACAAAAACTGTTGGAAATAAAATTCTACACATTTTTGATCCGCGCAGCGATACCGAGAAGTTGGTATTTTAAACGGTAGAGGGCAACAAAGTTACCAAAAATCTGTTTCCGCCATTCTAGCTCTGCGGAAGTGTTTTTTCCGAAAATTGCGAATGTGAAAGTTGTATTGCCTGAAAAAATATGCACGAATCTCTTTTAATAATGGTATTAATTTAAATAGTCTCCGAGTGACAGCCCTTCAAAGTCAGCGCAGCGTGGGAAATGTACGATATATTCCGGCGCAGCGAAGTAACCATTTCTCTTTTGCGAGATAAAATCGTCACGTCACTCAAGTAGTTTCAATGTGAATAGGTTTTCACAACCTACAGAAATTCTACACATTTTTGGCCATTGCCACGATACCGAGAAATTGGTATAGGTAAAAGAAATGAAAATGATGGGAAAGGAGTATATGAGCCCAGAATGATATTATTTGGCTCAGATCCGTATAGCTCTTAAATTTGCTGTTGTAATATTTATTATATAATATAATTGCAATTGTTTGTAAATTTTGCCACAGGAATGACCAAAATTCAACCAATTGACAATTGCTTTACCACGTACCATTTCTGCAAAAATAATACAGACACCCGACTGTCTATATGTTAGTAAACAACAAACAGCTTGTTTCACTTCAACTAAAACATGCTACCGTGAACGAAATTATATTGTGATCGTTTGGGCCAAATGAAATGAATCGGTAATTTATTTTATTTAATTTTGACAGTTTAAAGTGACATTATTAACTCCATAACCTTCATAAACAGTCTATGATTCACAAGTGAAATAAAAGTGTTTTAATTCACTAGACAATTAAAAAGTTTAATTCACTAGAGAATTAAAAAGGTTCAATGAAGAACAACATATTTTTATAAACTACAAATATTTATATTCAATTATTCTTTCTCTTTGTAGTGTGTAATATATAATTACTAAAATTTAGATCAAATCGACGATGAATGGGCAAATTTATATCTTAGTTTGAATATTTTTTAAATTTTTTATTCAAAATTTCGTCAAAATCGAATAAAAACATATATACGCCACGTGAATTAAACATTTATTAACTCAAAGATATGATCTCAGTCGCACTACGTGCTCGTGAGCTCAACATCTTTTCGTGAATAAACATATTTTTAATTCACTTGGTGTATAATATTTATTAAAGTTAGTGTTTCCCGACTACTTTCTGTAATTTGTTATTGTTAAAGCTGTTATAATACTGCTAAAAGCGTCTACAATTACGATGTAAGAATATTGACCAAGAAGATTTTTTTTTGTGGGTACAAAATAAAGATACCGGAAAAATCTTAACTATGCCAAATCATTTGATTCTGGGCTCGTATATTGAAAGTAATTTCTTTTTGCATAAACCCTAAGATATATTGTAGTCTACTCAGACACGTTTTTTTTTGGAGCTGTTTCTTCGTCTTGGTTCGGAGACTGGGACACAACCGAGTGATTATCGACTATGATAGAAATGTTGCTAAAACTTTTATTGAAAAAAGAGCTCACAACTTGTTATAAACGCAATGTGAAAAATTCTTGGACAAAATCCGTGAATACGATTGCGAGTGCTGTTTCGTGATTGTATTCTGATTAAAAATGGATAATAGTACGAGCGATAATTGTTTTCTTTATGTGGCATCTCGTTAGTTATAATAAGTGCGGGATATAAATAATTTACATCTCTCCACTTCTCCGCGCTGCGCGGACTTTGAAGGGCTGTCACTCGGAGACTATTTAAATCAATCACATTATTAAAAGAGATTCGTGTATATTTTTTCAAGCACTACAACTTTCACATTTGCAATTTTCGGAAAAAATCACCCCCACAGCCCTAGAATGGCGGAAACAGATTTTTGGTAACTTTGTCGCCCTCTACCGTTTTAAATACCAACTTCTCGGTATCGCGGCAAAAATCAAAAACGTGTAGAATTTTATTTCCAATATTTTTTGTTCAATAACTTTTTCTGTGCGACCAATGGATTGCGAGAAAAAACAAATTCAATTGTTATCAAGATGGCGGTTGTTTGGCAAGGGGTGGGGTGACGCCTTTTTGGTTTTACACTTGTCTAATGACCCTAAACCACTGGGTAAAAGGAATCGCCGCGGCCAATTTTTTTAAGGTAGAACAACAATTTTACTGTACTATAAATCGAGACTCATCTGTCCATAATACGCATCTCCATTCGGGATCCCCTCAGTTCTGGTAAGTTCTAGCAAAATTTAGTCGATTATGTTTGTGGCGTACTAAAAGTTTTGGACCAATGGCAGTCCGATATGGTTTCAGATTGTTTTCATGAAGTCGTCGCTGAACTGTACGTGACGATATTTGAACATTTCTGACAGCAGCCAGTTCATTAGCAGTAATTGTAGCTGTTGCAGTGAGATTTCTTAAAGATTGTAACAACATAAATCGATCATCTTGGGCGTTAGTTTTCCTTGGTCTTCCTGATCGTGGTCTGGCTGTTAGTAAACCGTCTGCTTCATACCTCTGCCAAATTCTTCAAACCCCGTTTTGAGATACTCCGGACCTACGTCCTGCATCTCTCTGGCTATGTCCTTCTTCAATGTGAGCGACTATTTTTGCACATCTTACTGGAGATATCAGCATTTTGGCACGGAAGTGAGAATTAACAGTTAATACTGACAGTTATCGGAAACAATTGACATGCTGTAAACATATCCCTGACAACGCCAACCCGATTCTTAGCAAAACATCAAAAACTTGAATAATGTACGACAGAAACAAAATCGCAATATTTCAACAATTGTATATATTTTAAGCGCCAGAAACCATTTTCAGTATGTAAAATTGGAAAAATTATTCGTGAACCCAGACTTTGGTCGCTCAGTGTATTTGGACATTGGAACCTGCTCGATTTGGGTTCCATCAAGGTAAACGCTGGCTTTCGATCCGTTCGTTGTGAGCACTTTGGTATTAGTAAATTGGGAGTACAATAAACCGGCTTCTTTGGCAGCTTCAAGGAATGTATCGTAAACTTGGCAGTTAATGGTTTTCAAATCATCAAATGACAGCTGAGATGTTACAATTCAATCTACGTCTTCTGCAGTTCGTAACTTGTCGTCTCCTAAAATGTAATATTTTGTAATTGTTCAATGTTTTGCGAGGTATCTTTATAAATACCTGCCGGCTTCTTTAGCAGCTTTAGTTCTGTAACCAAGATATATTTTACATTATTTGAAAAAATAAGCAACTAGTGTTTTATTACGAGATAGGTTCCATTTTCTGGATAATTTGCTATGAAATCTTCACGTTTCTTTTTTAGGTTACAACTTAACGGTGATGTTTTCATTATGATATTTAGATACAATTTATACATTATCGAATGAGTATTTTAGTAGTTGTGCAACAAAGGAAACGTTTTCCTGAATTAATGAGTTGATATAAATCAACTTTTGGGTGCATGCGGCAGAAACTTTTTGAAAACTAAAAATAGTTCTTTTATAAATGGGATTTTCTTTGAGAAATATCTATTTTAATTAAAAAAAGAAACTTTTGAAGCATATTTAATAAAACTCAATTTTACGACCTATACTCACTTACGTCTGCCCAGTGTGGAGTGCCGCATCACAAACACATATACGAAAAATACAAGTTTTTCAAAATAAAGTGCTGCGAATGATAACAAGTGCCGACTGGTTCGTGAGAAACACTAAAATCCACTACGAACTTAACCAATTAACAATCGAACAGTTTATTAAAAAGTCTTCGTTAAATTCTATAAAAACTTGGAAATGTGTCCGAGTACTCAAGTGCATCAATTAGGAAGAAAAAATATACATACAAGACTTAAGCATCGATTAACACAAGACTTTGTTGGAATATACTAATCTGTAAATAACTATATTAGGACAATACTTACCATTACTACTGTTTCATCATATTTTATGACCTTGTTATTAACTAAAATAACTAATAATGTTAACCTTAGATGTAGTTACTGTGTATTTGTTATGTAAAATACTTTAACAAAACTATGAATAGCAAGAATATTTGCTGAACTGGTTCTTCCAATAAAAAAAAATAAAAATAAAACTTTCCAATTATATTTATATCGTCTAGATGACGATATTTTTTAGAACATGTAAATTGGATAAGCAAAAATCTCCTCATTTAGACAACTACAAAAGAACATTTACAGGATTTTTGTAACAGTACTTCATTAACAGGGCTAGGATAAAGTTTTTTGAAACCATTTAAATAGATATTAATTAGAATTGATAAATATTTCTCCTAAAAAGCGCCTTGCATAAAAAACGTAAAAATTATGCAAACATACTACTTTTCGGTAAATAATAAAAATCTAAAGAGCTAATTAATATTTTATATTATTTTTTCCAATTATATATTTTTAAAATGTTCACATAAAAAAATGTGAGCTTTAATATTAAGTCTTGGTTTGTGAATTGTTGAAAAATATTTTAAAAATTGAAAAATTAATTTTTAGCTACAGTTGAAAAAATTATGGGTTTTATGGCCTTGAAATTGTTCAGTTAGCTAAAAATACTACACTCTAAAAAAATCTCAGTGAAATCTTACTTAGTTTCCGAAAAATAGCGCTTTTCGGATTTTGACAATATCGAAAAACCCCATTTCCTAAACAAGTAAAAAATCACTCGGTATATATGATAGGGGCTAAATAGGTTTTTAGACAATCACAAATTATTGACGCAAAAAGTTTTTTTGAAAAATCTAAAATACATTTTTTCCAATATTATGCCGCCTTTTTGGCGGACACCGTATAGGACAAATAAAAAAATTCTTTAAAAAAGAATGACACCACCTATACCTATAATATATCAGATACAATGTAACAACTGTCAAGCGACATGTATATAGGACAAAACATTTTTTTTTAAAAGAGTGACACCACATCAACAATCTATAAAATAGTAGATTATGCAATGAGGGAGAGAAATGTGATATTTTGCTAAGGTGCAGTTTCGCCCTCGAGTCAGAAATTGCACTGAAACAAAATAGCATTCCCTCCTAATATAGCACTCTCAATCCACGCTGTTGAGAACTTACATAACTTTAATTTCAAAACAAAAAAATGTACACAAAGGAACTCATTTAAAGATTCAATTAGATTATATTGATATTACAAAAGCGCGATACAGAATTACTTAAAAATAAAAAAAAAATAAGTAATTACTTATAAATATAATTGAAAATGTTTTCTAAATATTTTTCAAAAACCTTTTTAAATTTAGAATAGTTTTCTAGCGAAATCACATTTTGATATTTCAAGAAGTTTTTGCCGCATTCGACTAATGGTTCATTTATGTCAATTTATTAATTCAGAAAAATGGTCCCTTTGCTGTGCGACTACCAAAATACTCACTTAAGTGCTAATTCGAAAATGTATAAATCTTATCTAAAGCTCATAATGAATACGTCACCGTTAAGTAGCAACCTAGAAAATGGAACCTATAAAACATGAGTTAGGTATTTTTTCGCACAATCTAAAACGTATTTTTGTTTTCAGAACCCTTAAAATTTCAGAAAATTTAATAAAAATTAGCTAACATTACCTAATTTCTCCCATTCTGTGAAGAAGCTACATATTAAGTAGGGAAACGTTAATAGATATTAACGATACAAGTTTGATTATGAGCATCACCAGTTTGATTGCCAAAAACGAGGCGGTGAGCCGAGTTTTGCGGCAATCAAACGAGTCTCGTTAACTGCCATAAGCAAAGCGTGTATTGTTCAATATTTTATCTTCATCAATAAATTCTGGTTCAATGTATTTCTTGATACAAAAACAGTGCGGTAATATTCATTACCGCACTGAGTGCGGTAATATCTATCCATTACCGCACTGAGTGCGGAAATGAAGTTCTTAACGATACTAAAATTAATTTGGTTAAGAGTCTATAACAACACTGATGAAGTTAAAAATATTAATAATGTTGGACTGAACATAAACAATGATGCAATAATTTACCTTAAGTATGTATTTAATAAAAATTGGCTGCTACTTTCATGGAAATAAAACAAAAGCTTGTTTTATTTAAACTCATATATGTTATAGATATTAAAGATACAAGTTTGCGTATGAGCATCTAAACGAAACGAGTTTCGTTAAGTGCTATAAGCAAACATGTATTGTTCAATATTTTATCCTCATCAATAATTTCTGGTGCACTGTATTCTTTGTTTTTTTAAAGAGTGAGGTATGTCTTCTATATACGCACTGAATGCGGTAATCTCCATTATCGCACTGAATGCGGTAATAAAGCTTTCTATCGTATCATCGTTTATTATGTCTCTATAATTGCAAATATTTCTGTACAATTATATGGGTCATAATATAATAGAAATCCCATAACACGTTAGTTACACATAATACATTAGTTACAGCCAGATATTCCGGGCTCCATAGCTCAGTAGTAAGCATTCTGGCTACTGATCTAAGGGTCGAGAGTTCGATCCCCGATCCCGGTGGGGTTTTTAAAAATAAAAAAAATGCGGATGAAAACCTCTACAGAATGCCATCATTCGGAAGTGATGTAAAGCCGTGGGTCCCATGTTACTACGATGTGTAGCATGTAAAAGATCCCTTGATAAGGTTGGAACTCCTTAGTCTCGGCAAAATTCTAAGTAGGACTAAGGTACCTGGTACTCTGCATGCCTAAACCTTGTTCATGGGGTTGGCAAAAAAGGCCTATGAATGCCTACTTGCTAGACTCGCTAGAGTCTCCCCAAAAATACTACACACACACACACACACTACAGCCAGATATATATATTGTAATAATTTATTAGAACTGATAACATATTAACATAGTATAAAATTATTTTTGAACATTAATTTCAATATTTTCACAATTATGAAAACTGAAAGACACATCTTTCCCATCCATCTCGACTGCCACATCTTCTGTAGCTTTCCCAGATAAGTCAGCACACATTTTCATTGATTCTTTAGTACCAGAAGCACTTGCCATACACACCCTTCCGATCTGATTTTTTTGCGCAATGGAAATCTTCTTTTCTATATTTTCTTCTAAATACCCCTTTGCAACCTTGCTAGACTCCCATCCACCCAACTCTTGCAGTTCTAACATGTCTCCACCGGCGTTTACAAGATGGTCGCTGCAGATCTCCTAATGCAGTGGCCGGTGTACATAGCTGGATTTTCGAGTTTGAGATATGTAGCAATTTTTTCAGGAATTTTAGAGAAAAAATGAATGCCACATGGCTGAATCTTCTATGCGTAACATGAGCCGGCCGTAACGCTGCATATTTTTTAATTAAAATTACAGGATTGACATCACCCTCAGACACAATCGCAAAAAATCTTTTTTTATAAGTTTTTGAATCAGGAACAGTAACAACTACCTTATTCTCTAAAATCTCAACGTCATCAGTAGACATCTTCACCAATTCATTCGTTCTGCAAGCTCCAGCAAGTCCAATCAAGAAAGCTACTTTTATCATCAAAAAAGGTTCATCTGGAGCTGTACGCAAAAATTCATCAACTTGTTCTTTCGTCAGTACTGAAGATTTTTTATGTCGGTATCCAACATTCTTCTTTTTGATAAATTTGATCAACGAACCATATTTGTCAATTTCGATTCTTTCTTTTAGTTCCAAACAAGCTCGTAGCATGGAATATTTCGGCCATAATGATGAAGGGGAATACTCATTTGAAAGTTTTGCGAAATATGCCAGCAAAACGGTTTCTCCAGCACCTCGAACCTGTTCCTTGTCTCGCCACTCACAAAAAATACGATATTCTTTTTCGTATTGAATTTTCGACTTCTCTGGCAACAAATCCATTTTCACACTTTCTGCTAACTTTAAAATACGTGCGGAGACACCAAAATCTTCCATCACTTTTATCAGGAACGACCAAACGTGGCAAAACTTTTGACAAATTTTTTCAATTCAATGTAAACAAAATCAGTGTTTTGTTTTAAAATTACTTGCTTCGATGATACGATAAAGCTGAAAATATAACTCGAATATTTGCGATTTAAACCATCTCGATTATTATAAATCGCATAATATTCTCGTTATATTAATAGCTATAACAATACCCAAATTAATTTAGTAATTAGCCTATAACAACAACGACGAATATGGATTATTATTACAACATAGAAAGCCCTATAACGAACGACTTCCAGGATTGGACCGTGTCTTTATTTAGATCGAAGAAAGTCACGTTTCGCCCACTTTCGTAAGGGGCTTTATTAGACGGTAAGCAAAAAAGCATGGTAGCTCAACGTGTAAACCACACCAGACGTGAAACTCTGGAAGGTATAGAAGGGCACGGTAACTGAACGTCTAAACCACGTCAGAGGCGAAACTCTTCTAACTTTTAGAGTTACCGTGCTCTTCTATGCCTTCCCATGCAAAAGAGTTTTGCCTCTGGCGTCGTTTACAAGTTGAGTTACAGTGCTATTTTGCTAATCTTCTAATGAAGCTCATTATAAATATGAAGTGGCAGATTTGAACCACATTATTTTTGCGTGCACCAAACATCATATACAACGCACACAGTTTATGGAGCAGTTAAGGTTAATGGGTATTTCGTTTCCCTTAAATGTGGTCAGCATGCTTTCTTCCAACAATATAAATATTTATAAAGTACTGGTGAAATTTTTGAGTGAGGCGTCAATTAAGATTTAAATTATTGAAATTTTGGTAGTGTTAAAAGTGTAACATTAAGTAATTTACTGTAACAAATTCACGTGGCGGATGGGCTAAGATCCCAAAAAAGCCTTAATAAAAAAAAATGTGGGCAAAACGTAGATTTCTTAGATCTCAATAATGACACGGTCCAATCCCGAAAGTCAATGAACCGACTTCCGGGATTGGACCGTGTCATTATTGTGATCGAAGGAATCTACGGTTTGCCCACTTTTCTTGTAGGTGATTTTTTAGCTCACCAGCAAGCTTGAGAGGAGAAGAAGCTCATGTAATTTAAGAAAAAAAGTTTATATAAACATAGGTCCCACATCGATTGGTTAAGGAATTAGAAGACGTCAAAGGTTTTTATTTGACCATCCAATGTCAACTAGTTTAGAAGTTAGACAACTTCAAGGTTTTTGCTTTAAGGTTCTAAAAAAATATAAAGTAATAGCAAAACTACCTAAATAATTATAACAAATGCTCAAAATGACCGTCTCCCGCTTGAATACACGCTTTACAACGACGCACCGAAGTATACTGCTCCACAAATGAACTGGACCACCCATAAAAAATTGTATTTATTACATTACGTCACAAAATATATAGATAAAAGCTTTTGCCTTATAGTATACTCATATTAAGCATATTTAATTGCACTATCTTCAAATATCAACTGAAGAATTAACAAAATCATATTATAAAATTAAAAAAATAATAAAATTATAAGAAAAACTATATTTCACATAAATAAGAGGAATCACCAAAGAAGACTAATTAACAGTTCTTTGGAAAATATTTTTAAAAATTGCACCAATATATGCAAATGGTTCAGTTGTGGGGCGTTTTCTGATTACATTAGCAGCGTTATGTATTCTCTCCAACAACTGTTGTCGGGGGGTTATTTCCTCTTGGTACACTAGTTACATGTGTCCCCAGACATAAAAATTCATTGGATTCAAGTCTAGAGTCCGCGGTGGCCGTGCAACTGGATCGCCATTGCCAATCCAGTTGTTTCCAAAATGCTGGTTTAACCACTCGGTTATTATTCTTCCTTCATGCGGCGGTCCTGGTATCATATATTTTGATTCCAATTGAGTGGTATATCTTTAAGTACACCAAACAGTGTATTTTCCAATAACCGTGTGTAACTATCTGCATTTAAACGATGATTCAGTACACCCAAGCCTAAAAAATTATTGTGAAAAATTCCACCCCAAATATTAATAATAAATCTTTGTTGAAAATTCCGTATTCTTGTCGTATGCGGATTTTGTAAGGCCCAAATATGTTCATTCTGAAAATAATTTTTACCGGGTTTGTGAAACGTGATTCATCCAACCATAGAATTTTCAAATAAGGTCGTTATCTTGTTGATGGTGCTCTAGTAATCACTGACAAGATGCAAGTCGCTGAGAAGCATCTGCAGGCTGTAGTGCTTCAACACTCTGCCGATGGTACGGATGAAGAAACTTCGGTATTTAATATGCGCCATACGAAATGTTGACTTCTATTTAAATGTCTTGCTATTCGTCGAATGCTGGTGGAAGGGTTATAGATGACTGCATCAATTACAGCTTGTTAGCCTGCTACATTAATTTCATGTAGTCGAATAGCTCTTGCTGGGGCAGGATTTCTTGTTTCTCGTAATCTTCGAAAATATTCTGTGAATACTGTGTGGTATGGAAGATGTCGGTGTGGATATCTATCACGATATTCTCGTACTGCCTGTCGCTCGTTTCCATTGCAAAAACCATAAACAAAATAACACCAGCGTACTTAGCAGTGCTATAATTATACGTTGTTATTGCAAATTGTTAGGAAATCCGAAACTGAAAACAAACGTCAAAGTACCCCCTTTGATTTTGTTTTACGTTTTTATTCACCTGCTTTTTTTAGTTTTGTGTTAGAGCACTTTTTTCCCTAAAAATCATTTTTAATGAAAACTTTGAAGTCTTCTTTCTAATTCCGTAACTACTTAATCGATATAGAACGTATGTTTATATAAACCTTTTTTTTTAATTACATGAGCTTTCATATCTCAACATTTTTTGGTGAGCTAAAAAAATCAGCCTGTATAGTAACAACGGCCGTGAAAGCCTCCGAAATCATGATAGAAAGCATTTTATATAAGTTTGATTACAATGTCAAACATATTCGTCCTGTTCATAAAATTTAACATTACATACGTTATCAAACACAAATACTCACGGCAAAATATAAAATTTCTTCATATTATATGAGTATCTACAGAAAATTCGAAATATTTCGTTCTAGTAAACAAGGTATGAAACTCCAACATTGTATTTTCAGTTATTTTGTCTATATTGCATGCGTTTGCATGTACGGGTATCTCCATTATTGTTAATCTTGATTAATAGTTGTATAGTCCAATACGCGGACCTTAATCTTTTTATCAATCTTACATCTTTTAAACAACACTATCTTTCCATCCTCTCGACATCTGCTATGCTTCAATGAAACCATCCAACCCCTTTTCCTTCACTACACTCGTCTTGGTGCCATCATCTAATGATCCGTCGCATATGATACACTCTTGAGACATTTTGACATATACTAACTGGACTAAAAATCGTAGGTACAATATACGATCGCTGCAGGATACTAACTAAATGGTCAGGTGTATTAAATATATAACTAAAAAATTTACTTCATTGACGTTCGACAATTTCTTAAGTATGACCTGGTACTATAGCAGGTATTCATAAAATAAGTGGTTTTAGGTGTATGAAGTTTATAGTAGGGCACAAGAGCACAGTTAGAATGGCGTTTTTACCTTTTTTAAAGCAGAGTAAAAAAATTATCTTTCTTCAACACGCGCTAGCGTCGTTATAGATTATCCAAACTTAAAGTTAAGATATGCATTTTGTAGGAAATTTTGTATACTTTAATTCGGTATATAATTAATATCTTCGACAAACGCTTATTTTTCGAGTTATAGTAAAAAAAATTGAAAGGCTGCCGAAAATTTTAGTTTTTTTGTCTTTTTCGTTACGAAGCCGTCGCCTGGCGAGGTGGTAAACCTCATATTTGGATTCAGGGCCCCCAAAAACATATAGAACCGTTGAGAAAAAAACTTCTACATTTTTTTCCTGGAAAAGGCGTTTCTGAACCTTTGATGATTCGACTAGTAGGCCAGTTGCTGGGGAGTAAAAAGTAACACAATTCGGAAATAATTTATGATAAAGGTTTTATCGCTTTAATCACTTAAGTTATCTCCCATTATTACTATCCCTCTCCACGGAGGTCAGCGTCGGCTCCTAGTAGCAAACACGTGACCTAAAATTAAGCGTTTTTCGGTTTTTCGAAGATAATTCAGGGAAAACACAATAAATCATAAAAAGTGATTTTTATAAAAGCTGTAGAGCGTTAAATTCTGCGTAAAATAAGTACCAATAGGATACATTTTGTTCCAGGTATACCTGTCAAAGTAACGCTATTTTATCAACTTACCAAAAAAAGTTAGTTTTTTCAAAAAAATAATGCAGAACTGGGGTAAGAATGATTTGTGACACAAGAAATGTGGCTACAATGGGAATCAGCTAGCTAGGTTGATTAGTAAAAATCATAAATTTAAAAATGTAATAATTTTTCTAATTCCCTAATATGTATAAGTCGTATGTGGTCAAAGAAACCTTTTCTTCCTCCGTAAAATTTTATTCTCTTAAAATGGATTAGATGTGACATGAAATGCTGTTAAAAGAAAGCAACTATTAATAAAGCTTTGTTTTATTGTTTCAAATTAAAAGATTTTTTTTACAAAATAATAATAAAATAAAAATAACGCGTTGAAAAAATACGCGTTATCTCACAATTGTTTTCTCCTGTAAACTTATTATTGAAACGTTAAAATTAAAATTTAATAATAATGATAATACAAAAATAAACTAATCTTCCCTTGAATCAAACCCCAACCTTGAAAATCTAATGCAGAAATTTGCAAACAAACTTGAACGGCTTGAGCTCAATCGACCAACTGCCAAGCTATGGGTTCAATATTTTCATATGACAACGCTGATAAAGCAATTCATGCAAGCTGAGAGGAGCGGAGATTGGGAGCTGCATATCAACTGTGTGAAGAAAATGTTGCCCTATTTCCACCCCAGTAGCCATTTTCTGTATGCCAAATCAGCACAACTTTATGTCCAGGACTATATGGGACCACAGCTTTGAAAGTCGACCGTTCCACCATGAAACATCTCTGGTCGACCTCTAGAAGTTGCACTACAACACGATTCGAAGGCATTTATCAGTGATTCAGTAATGGCGTCTGCCATTGTTTCTAATTCAGCTGCGTTACTGGCCCAGGAGGGGCAATCCCGGAGTGCGTGCTTGAGGTTCCCTTTATATGAGCCCCAATTACAGTTTCTGGTATTCCTGTACTCCAGGTCGGTTAGCACTGGTATCTTAATGTCAAATCTGATGTATCTGTGGTCCGAGAGCGATGGCTCTTCAGATACATGCCATTTTTCTACCATATTTTTTGTTGTGGTGGAAACAGTTATATCAATGACCTCCATTCTATGGACATGTGATACCTTGAATGAGTTAAGTTTTCACCTATTTGCAAAATCTTAGTGAAAACGAACTTCAATCTGGCTTCTCTACCTCCAACGCTGGAAGCAGCCCGCCAACACTGCTTCAGGGTGTACCTGCAGGTATAGATGTGGTTAGGTAAAGCCATCCCCTGACTGTGTTGGCTAACAACCAAGTATGGCCTGAATCCTGTTCTCACTACCTTGGAACCCGCTCCACAGTCACTTTTGCCAAAGATATCCTGCAAATGCACTAAAGGGTGCCAAGTTGCTTGTAGTTGCAGAAAAGCAGAAATAAAATGTTCAGCAATATGTAAAAATTGTAGAGGACATTCATGCACTATGCTCCTACTACCGAAGTAGATGCGGACGACACTGTTGGAGACGACGATGAGCTCAATGAGCAGATGCTCCTGTTGAGTGAGGAAGAAGACGACGACCCAATCGAGGGTGGTGAACAAGAAAGCGAACCGACGTTTCCTTACAAACGTGTGGGTTTGAACCAATGAATCATACAGGGTGTAACACAATAAGTGTTACAAAGTTCAGTTTTTATTGTTATTATTTTATTGTATAGTAAAAAATTATTTTATTGTAGCAACGTTTCGTGTGTCAGAAATCATTCTTACTCCCTCCCTTTTTTGAAAATAAAACCGAACTTTTTTTGGTGATTAATGTTATGGTCTTTCAGTCAAAATATAAAAAAAAACTAATTTTTACCTGAAAAACCACAACAAAAGTATATATACAGTATATATCTTTGATATCCTTTGCAGGCATAATTTTTAACTATGGAATCAATAAACGAATCCGTTGTTACTCAAAAGAACATTTTTTGGTAAGTTGACCAAATACTGCAACTTTGACAAAAGGCCATATAAGTATAGCTGAATCAAAATATATCATATTGGTACTCATTTTACGCAGAGTTTAACGCTCCACAACTTTTATATGATTCACTTTTTTTGATTTATTGGGTTTTTCTCAGAGTTATCTTCGAAAACCCGAGAAATGCCCAATTTTAGGTCACTTTTTCGCTCCTAGGAGCTGACGCTCGCCTCCGCGGAAGGGGATAGTAATATTGGGCCATAACTTAAGATATTAAAATGATAAAACCTTTACTATAAATTATTTCCGAATTGAATTACCCAGCAACTGGCCTATTGTGGGAATTGGACACTTTATAACTTGTCATTTGTAAAGTTTTTTTGAAACCATTTGTTTCTAAACGGCTCAAGGCAAAAGGCGTTTATCAATATTTTTCTGTGCAAACTAATTAACGACATGAGGCAATCGTAATCTAAATCTACTGTAAGTACGTACATCACTAGAGTGGTCGTGACACAACAAGATGCATATCCGTTCTGTTGTAACTACAACATTTAAAATTCAAAGCGGAATTTTTAAGAGACAAGCTAATGCTTTATACGATTCCGGAAAGATGATCCAACTTTGTCTGCAATTGAATAGTCACTTGTGTTCATGTACTAGAGTATGGGGACGTGTAATGCAATGATTGAAAATTATATATGGAAATTCACATTTTCTAGCTTTATAATTAACAAATATTGTTTATAAAAACTTCTATTTGTACAAGGATTTACTTGTAGGTGAGTGATTGCTTGAGTAGATTAGACAAACTTTGGCCTAAATTCTATGAGTAATAATCGTCCCATTTAAAAATAAGCTTTCTTCTTCTATTATGAATTAGAGATGCCTGATTGATATGCTTTACAGTTTGCTGACTTAAGTATAGCTCATTCAGCTTAATCTTTGGGAAAGTCGTAAAAATGCTTTGGCGGTTGCAAGATTATATGGTTAAAGATATCCACACCGAATGTGTCTTCCTAATAAAATCTTTTGGAAGCTGGAAGTAAAACTAAAGAAATTTCACCACCGCTGAAAAGAGACAGTAGATCAGCAACAAGGGAATTAAATGATATCGCGGTAGTTGAAGCTATTTCTGTAGTTCCACATATTACCCAAAGTACTCTCTCAAGACAGTTAGAAATTATCCAGTTTTCAATTTCGAGAATCATTAGAGCAAATCAGTTTGGCCCATGTAACATGTAAGTTTAGTTCAGGATCTCGATTATAGTTATGTAAGTTTGTTCAAGACCAAGTGAACCTTGATAACTTCGTGAATAACGTTCTCCTCAGCGACGAAACACATTTCAGTAACAATATTAGCGTGAAGAAACACAATGCCATTGTTATGAACAAGTTCACCGTTGCTGGACGAGAACTGAACATTTTTAGAGGGTGCATTCTACAAATGTGAGGTGTGGAATTTTAGGAGGTCATATTATTGGTCCACATTTCTGTGTGAAAAATTTTAACAGGAAAAGTCTATTTAAATTTTCTTCGCTGATTTGACAAAGGTGATTTAAACTTGCGACCTATCATATGAATGTGAGGCAGTATTTAAATCAGAGTGGGTTGGTAGAGGTTCTGCTTTTCGCTGGCATTCTTTCAGCCCTAATGTTACTACCGTCTCTATTTGTGAAATACAATTAAAGATGCAGAATTTGAAAAACATTATTAGTGAAACTTACAGGTTGACTACGCCGCAGGTTAGTTCATGTGATAATATCGTTTTTGAAAGAGAAGGATGGAGGAGTGGTAAAGAAATAACCAAAGGGATTTTGAAGATATTGTAAATTACCAAATAATTATACTTTCTACTTTATGATATTGGAAATACTTAAACTTAAATTTTTAGTAATACTATTTTGTTGTTTTAGTTTGCACTTACTTTATTTAAAGGGTTATCGTATTTCGAACAATTAACTTCCGCTTGTTCAAAATAAAGCTATTGAGGAAAGATACAATATACCAAAACAGTTGGTTTTAAAGTGGTTACTAACGTTTTACTGTAACGTATGATATCATATCTTAGACACGCGCGCTATTTGATATTTTGCATTATAAGAGCTACCGATTTAACACACTTATAGGCTCTAATAGTTTCACCAATCCTCGACATTTCTATTGTATGATAGGCTGTAATATTAAAGTTACTCTTAAATTAAAAGCTGTTCACTGCTAGTTAGTGATACGTGCAGGCGAAAAATCAAAGATCGCTTGGCGAGGCGTCGATGCATGGATAAAATGAAGTTACACAATTGTATTAATAAAGATTAGCATTATTTCAACATTTTAACCCTCTTTCTAAGAAAAAGGAAAGATTAATGACTAGACTATTTGAGAAACACATAAGAAAAGATTTTAACCATGATACAACTTATCAGTTATCACATAACTCATTGGGTAAAGGTGTGTCTCTAAATTGTTTGCTTCTTCCAAAATTAATCACTTAAATGTTCATATTGTGATCGTCTAGATATCAGTACTGATAATTAATGACTAAGAAGTCAGTTGAAATTAAACTAGGTGTAATTGCATGTCTACCTACGAAGTAGGAAATATACTATCCACTCTAATTGTATGAACGAGCAACATATTCTAATTATAGTAAATTATGATCTACACAATTTATTAATTACAAATTTTTGATAACCAGCTCAGTGCATACTGTATTATTTAAACTAGATTAAATAGTTCAAACATTTAAGTCTTAAAAAAAAGTGAATTGTATGTATAATGTTGATCAAGTATGTAAATTAGGTGATGTTTATCATGTTTGTATTGTAATGACACCCCACTTATTAAAAGGCACTAGTAAATAAAAATAATAATTCAGGGCTAATCACCACAATTTATAAATAAACTGGTTTTAATAATTGAATTCTATGTCCAACTCAAGGCTAATTAAAATAGTGTAATAGTTATTAGCTCAATAAATGGTTTATTGCTCTCTGTATTTTGTCTATTTTAGCTCCTGTAAAGCATGAAACAATAAAAAAAAAACTGTTGGCTCAGAAGGGTAGGTTCATTAACTTTGTATTATAACTACTATGATGTATGATAAATTAAGCAGTATAGCAGATGCGTGACTTCGTATTTGAGAGGTCTATAACCTTAAAATTTAATGTACAAAATTATTTGCTCGTCCGAGAAATTTAGCGTAAATGGAATTAAAACACCAAAAAGGGCAAGACTACATCAAGTAAATACTGCTAAATATGTGACGTGGCTTCCGGCTAACCTGTTTTGTTTCAGATGACGTAGATGACGCCAAAACTTGCATTTTTTTAATTTTCGACAAAAATCGGCTTCCAAACACAAATCTAAGGGACGCTATTTTGATTATTCAAATCTGGACGGATCTGGGCCGCTGGAATTACGTTCAACCTCTCGTACGATGTTCAAACTTGACACACCCCAAATACTACGGAGCTGCTTCAACTGCTTCCTGCGAAAGTCTCCTTTCGAAGTGGTGCTCCGCTGCTGGCTTGTACAATGAAGAAACGCTCCGGCAATTACACCCTTGGTGAGGGCTTGTTGGTCCAAATTTCTATACTCAGGCACCCCTGAAGATCTTCTCTAAAGTACCACACAAGGTTCTGGCTGTCTGATGTCTCTGCTACTCGGAAAAGGGACCGCAAGGTTGGTCGCACTTGGAAGATTCTTGCAGCTGGATATTTCTGTTTACTGGACACTGCTATGACTTTGAAAATTAGCTACAAAGATAGACTCCACACTGGTGAATATCAAAAACACTTTTCAGGCTTGAAACAATAAAGAAGCCGACCTGCGATTGACTAATTAAAATAATTGATGGTAGTAAAAAAATCGCAGATCAACCCCCCTACCGTTTATACACCACGGCAGCTCTGAAAAACTCTTAACTCACCGCAATGGCCCTAGCTAACTCAAATATCGGCGGCCTTAGATCGTAGGTTCAAATCATCAGCTATGTACCCTGGAATGTCTTCAAAAAAGGAAAGGAAATGGAAATGGGCGCCAGAAGTCAAAAGATTTCAAATAATAAGAAAAATAAACTATAAGTGACTAGCGTTTAATTAATAAGCAATAAAAAAGACTTGTAGTGTCAGTAGTAAATTATCAGAATAATTAAAATGCAAATAATATTATAACCAAATTGTGTACGTGAACTGAAGGTTGCGACACGCATAAAATTAAAAACCTCTTTCGGGTTATTTTAATAACTCTAAATTCAAATTATTCATGGGATATGCATACCTCAATCATTTAATAATACCTTCTGTTTAGGCTATTGAAATAAAAAAGCTTGACTGTACCTTTTACAGAGGGTAGAAATACACATCAAAATAGCAACTTTAAATATAGCATAATTAGATATAAGCATAAAAATTTAAATATTAAAATAAGAGTATGAATGAAATTAAATGTTACATTACATGTTAATAATTGCGGAACGTATGCATTTAAATTTTAAATATTTACGGTTTTAAAATGTATAAATGTAAAATACAGGTATTGAAGATACGATATATCTCGGAATAGCACAAACTAACCTCGCTTCACCAACGTGCAAAAACGGCTAACAGGCGAACGCCGGCTGGCGGTTGCTACACCCTGTTGTTTAAAATAAGTTGGTCGTGATCTGCTACCATAATAGAATACAGCAAAAGCACCCTCGAACGGCAGCAACTAAGCAGAGCGCCAGCAGGTGTTGAAAGTGCGATAAGGCTTGGCCTCCGAGAAAAACTCGTGTATGAAACTGGTAATTAAGAGCTAAGAAAAATATAATTACTATGGAGATAATAAGACAGAAAAGAGCAATCATACCTGATCATAATCAGCCCTTAGAAAACACACTGCTCATTAAAATTGGTTGAGCGCACGTAATTTGACATAATTAAAATCAAACCTCAGCCGCGCCGATATCGGCGGGCTCAAGCGAAGACAGCAAGTGCCAGGTACGAACATTTCGAGCCCACAGGAAGACTCGGACTCTGATAAGAGATAGCGGAGGTCGAGAGGGCATCGTGCAAACGAAAAGAACTTGATACAGGCACAAAATGCGTTGGTTTGGAAAATTGAAGAATTTGAAATGCAAAAGGACTTATAATTCAACTAAAAATATACAGGTTAAGCCTGAAATAATAATATTGTAAAAACTAGGAGCTCCACTGGCACACAGCCTAAATGTTACAAGCTTCTATTTGATGTTCTTTCTTAAACAATTGACATTCTCGTTTCCAAGCGATAACGATCTACATTTGTTTATAGGAAATAAGGTTTGGTTTACTTGTTTACTTATGGACTATAGTTTTGAGGGAATGTTCTTGTTTAATTACTAAAATGTTTTTTCTTTGAAATTGTTCACGTAGCACTTTTCTCTACTTTTAATTCACTTTGTTTTAATTGCACTTATTCACATGAGTTTATTTAGCACTGTATCACTGTCTGACTTCCGATATGATGCCTTACTGCTCTTTGCAATCTTTACTTCCTAGTACTGCTTTGCTTCACCTTTCCGTTACCTTGCCGTTTGTCGCTTACAAACCTTTAATACTAATAACGCTCATGCAATTTCTGTACTTCACAAAATATCTTTTATTATTTTAAAATTCGCATGATTGTTTGACGTTATTCAACTTAACGCTGTCAACTACATAATTCAAGCTGAATTTGCTATTCCAAACATTAATTAGGGCTGAAACTCTGAACGTACCCTTTCTGATTTCTATATTATCTCATGCCAACCTTTCTTACCCAAATTATGATTGCTACTGCTCATATCAAGTGCATTTATTAATGTAAAATACTGGATTTCTTGCAACAAATAAAATATTCAATTCTGTGATCATTTTTGTGTTAACTAGGTAATCAGAATTGCTGTGGGCAGTAAACCATTGCAGTATATGATATAATTGAGTTGGTTGCCTTGGAGATTTTTTCCATAAATAAAAATAGTGGTTTTTTCACAAGGAAGTAAAAACGCCAAATTGGGTGAAATAAATTAAAAAAGTTTAGTGAAATTTATCGTTTTATGAGTAAATACATGCGTGGCAGATAGGTCGCAACTAAATAAAAGCCAAAAAAACGGTAAATTAATTTAGAAAATATAATCTTCCTAATACACAAAAGAAGTGTACGACTTACAGTGGTCACCTAAAGGCAATCCCTAAGCAGGGAAACATCTACGAGGTAATTGGGCTGCGCTGAGCCAGAAGGAAGTGCCGCTTCAGCCAGGGCAACCATCAAACCCCATTCCAGCTGTGCAGACATTGCCAGGGGCAATCTGTAGAGCACTCTGAAAACCCTTGTGAACGAGAAGGAACCTACAGAGAAGTACCCAACTTTGTTGGAAAAGCAATGCAAGTTAGTATTTATAGGAAGCTGGGCAAATCTATCATTTACCTGTGAAATATTGCTAAAATAGGGTAAAGTATTTTCACCGAAGTGAGGTGATGGAAGTGCGTCTAAGCTAGAATAGATAAAGTGGAGATCTGTATTGAGGACACGCCATATTTAAATATCAAATTTATAATTGAAAATAAGGTTACAGCATTATAATTTATACATAATCTTACCTAATTTCAGAGCCAATTGTATCTAAAATAAAATAAGCTGAACTAGTTAGAATGTTGAGGCACTATAAAGAGCTAACCTTACTGAACGGTAATTCTTTGCAACAGTGAAAAAAAGGAAAGTTGGGTACCTTGGTCATATACGGTTATAATAGGATTTATGGGTATCGGTTAAGCCCTTATATTCAGGACTGATTTAATAAATAAGTTACCTAACATAAAAAATTAAGTGGTTTCAATAATGAATTAATTATGTCATGTCGCGTCTAATTAAAAATATTGTAATTATTTTGACAGCCAAAAGAATGGTTTACTGCCCCTTTGTATTTTATTTATCTGCAAATTAAATGTGGCTAAGCTCCGGTGTAGCATGAAATGACTTTTAATCTCAGGTTAGGTTTACCAAATCTGTAGCACAATTGCCACCCAGTATAAGTATTAACAAGTATGACAGATGCATGAATGTATGACAAACAGGTTTATAACCTACAATTTAATCCAACCTCAAAATGGCGCAAATTGAACTCAAAACAGACCAAAACGGCAAAACTACATCAGGTAAATTATTTAAATCACTGTTACGTAATTTCCAGCAAATTTGCTTTGTTTTAGAACATCAAAGGACGCTGTAGTTTTCAATTGTTTGATTTCCGCTTTAATGCTCCAAACTGCATTTTCAAAGAACCGTATGCAAATTACGAAAATCTGGAAAGGGCCTGGGGACTGGGATCTGCACGTACGGCTTGCAAAAAGCCTGCTCTTGATGAAGCCTTTGATTTCAATGGCCTGCTGCTATTGGAAGCTGTGGTAAATACCTGAAAACTGGAGGCTTCCTCGTCGGGCAGCGGTTTCAGGTGACGCCACCTCAAATGTCGGCTTGCTGATGGCTTCAAGCTGCTAATTTATGCACCCTGGCTATCTTGAGGGACTGCTCTAAAGGCTGTATCTGGGTTTATGGCTGGCCGATGTGGTACGTTTTCGTAAAAGGCCTCCGAAGTGACACGCACTTTGGAAATTCTTGCGGATGGATTTCCCTTTTCACCGGGATTCACTATCTGGACAAATTCTACACCCACATACGCACAACGACTTGGAAAACAATTGAAACACTCTTTGGGTAACAAATTCTAACTTTTTATTGATAAAAACTGTTAATTTCTGGGAACCCAATTGACCCCAGCTAACTAAATTAAGGATTGTTGATTCTTTTTTAACAATTGACCATCTCATTACCTAGCAACTATGAATAACATTTGTTTTATGGAATTAAGTTTTGATGTACAATTTTTACTTATAGACTAAAGTTTTGATGCACTGTTCTTTTCTTAAATTCTAAAAATTGTCTTTTCTTGTAAATGTTCAACGCAACACAACTTTTTATGCTTTGCTTTTTACACATGGGTTTTTAAATGCACTGCAAGAATCTGTGTTCTTTGCTAAATAGCGTAATTGTTTTTATCTACGACCACTACTAAAAGTAGGCCTTTTAGCGCTAGCTTGTTTCACTAAAAGTGACGTTTTATAGTTTACCGTGTTTAAAGAAATCAGCTGTTGACTTTTAGCACATGTGCTAAAAGTGAAGCGAAGTTCAAAACTACAATTTCGAACTGCAAGTGAAGTTGTAAAGCTATTCTAGTTGCTTCTTGCGTTACAGGTAAAGCGTTTTTGAAATAATTAAAGCGTTATGTAATGAATACAGTCATATGTGGAGTATCAATAATTACATTTCGTAACTCACCTTGACAGCACGGGCGTGGCCAAACAATCGCCAGCGGCGTAGGCTACTATTCATTATGACGCAGCGTCGCAGATGCGAACCTTTCTTAAATCGATATTTATGGATTAATAACGGTAAAATTAAGGTCGTAGATAAAATATTGTATGCAACGCGTGCTAAAAGTCGTTTATGCGCGAGACATGTTATGAAACTCAGCCTTCGGCTTCGTTTCATAATTTTCATGTCTTGCTCATAAAAGTCGACTTTTAGCACTTGTTGCATAAATAGCTATTATAACGTCTTTACTTCCTCGTACCGTTTTGCCTAATTTATTTGCCCTTCAGTCATCTTACCGTTCATTGGTACAATAGTCTTTAATTACCACAACACGCTCATACTTTCTGTACGTTGCAAACCATTTCTATGTGATATCAAAATTCATATCATCGTAGTGACTTCCCACAACTAAAACCTTTCAGCTACATAATTTAGTCTGTATTTGCCATTCCAATAATTTATTATGATTAAAACCATGAACGTAATCCTTTCGAATTCTGTCAACTTAATGCCAACCTTTCTTTCTCAAATTACATTTACCGCTGCTCATATCGAGTACATTTATTACTGTAAAATTACTGGCTCCATTGCAATAAATAAAATATTTAATTCTGTTCTCGTTTTGAATATTCAGTTTATGTTACCTAGGCAACCAGAATTCCTTTAAGCATTAAACCATGGCAATACATCGATACCGCTGGTACTCGAAGGACGAATAGAGGGAAGGAGAGCAATCGGTCGAAAGCACCTATTACGGATGAGAAACATCAGAGCTTGGACCGGAAAGTAAAGATTATGTAACAGAGCATGGAGTAGAATCTACTCAGTATATAATTACAGGTCTAAATAAGAAATACAATATGATCGCCTACGAACGTTACGTCTTGTTACGATACTTTTGGAGTGCCCCCCGTAGCATTGAACTTTCGCTAGCTGAATTTCTGAACTTGAATATTTATGGTTGGCTTTTGTCAATGTTTGCATGCTTTAACCTGGGTATAATTAGCTATATCTTATTTTTAATTACTCTCCTATAATTATCATGCAGTTTCGTAAGCAATCCCTCGTTTAATTACTCATATTTTGCAAATTAGGTTTATTCTTGCTATATTTTTACAAATATTTGGGTACGGCCGCTAGGCAACCGGTGATACAAATTGTTTTTAACTATTCCATTTGTTGCTAGAGCAATGTTATCTTTTCCTGCAGTCAAACTTGCCTGACTGGTTTTTTGGCTTCTTCTGGCCCAAATTTTTGTTATCAGATGACCTGTGGGCTGGGTTTTTGAATTTTTCGGCTTTCTTTTCAAGCTAAACTGTCGTGCTAGTAGGTGTTCCTCTGTAGCTAAGTGCTTCATAGCCCTTTGGTAGGGCTCGCCTCTTCGAATAGATTGTTTGAGGGATCTGGAAGCATTTCTGCGTTATCGTGGATGTTCGTAATGATTAGTTAGCTACTTACTTGCATCCCTTCGCTTTGGCGGATCTCCTGGAAACGACTTTAGCACGCTTCTTTCGGCTCGACCCCCAGCTTGAGGTAAGATTAGGTCAGTTTCTTCTTAATCGGGAGTACATTTGGGTTCTGTGCGTTTTTAGCCAAAAATTCCCGGCGGGAGTTAAAACACTCCCCATCTGCTTGAAATCCTTCCTGTCTGGAGTAGACCTACCCCGTTCGACTGCACCCTGCTCGAATCCAGTTCGATGTACTGGGCCCCTAAGATAGTCGCATCGCCTGTGAATTTTTCAACTCTCGTGGGCCACGCTGAAGATTGAGCAACTGCTTTACACTCACCTGCAAGTCATCTTGCAACCTCCATAGCTGGCACTGCACCCCGCAGCTGCAGCCGTCATCGTTGCTTCTCTCTAGCTACGTCCAACCACAGGGAAGCGAGCGGAGAGATTAGGTTCTGGTGAACTTTCCTGCAGGCAAGACGTTATTGTAGATAATATGCATTGCGCCTGTTGTAACTTATAATTGAATCATACTGTTTCATGCCGTTAGCACTCCGGACATGTGTGATTTTATTCAGCATCGGATTGTACGATAGTAGGCTTCGTGCATCGTTAGTGTAGTAATATTTGAAATTGTTATTTTTGTTCGGGCCGCCGCGCAATGACATGCGGTTACCCTCTGCTACTTGCTAAATTAAGGTCGTAAGGTTTACCTGTGTATTGCTCCGTTTGTGCCTTCGGGTCCCCTAACCTTATTGACCTCTGCGTTATCTGAAAGATTTATAGAGTAGAACTTTGAGCTTCACTTGTGTCCTATCTGGACGTCGCTTTTACTCACCCGCTTGCATAACACAGTTCGGACGCCTTAAAGCTTCGCTGTTTTCATCACCAAAACAATAGTTAATATTTTCATGTCAAACCTTCGGCGTTAAGTTAGGCACACTTCAGTGGCAGTGTCTCGTGAGCACCCCTTCGGGAGCGTTGTGATTAATGTAGATCTCCGGTAACCGAGTAAGGGGCAAATCCAAGCCTTTGCTTTCTTTAGCATATAAATATACATACGTACACTTAATGCATTTTTAATATGGACACCGTCGTTCATGTGTGGCCACGCAAACGCACGCTGATTCCGCCCTTTAGAAAATTTTGAATATAGATATAGCGTCATTTAGCTAACCTTCGGGGTTGAAACGTTAGCCAAGGTGGTCTTGCATTGCTCCGAGCCGGTATACGCGAAATTTTAAACTCGCTCCGCGACTCGCGCTTGATCAATTTATTTTTTTTTTAAATTTAATAATCGCTACGCTCCGTTGTAACCGCACAATGTTTTAATGTGTTAGCCCATTCTCAGGTCATAGTCATTGCTGCTCGTGGGCTACTATTTGCCCAATACTTATATTTAAATTTGTATTTATATTTACTATTGCATGTCGCATACTGTGTGTTCTTTGATGTTGCTAAAAATATTGCCTGCTGTGATATCTGTATTTAGTTTATATTAGCATTGCACTATAGTACGCACCAAACTCTTTGAAATAAAGCTTTGATATTTTCTTTGGTGGTTGATTTGATTGTTTTCTTTGTGCTGCTGGAAATTGTCTTGACCTTGTGCACGGTCCGGCATAAGGATTAGAACTGAGTCGAGGACCTGGCGCCCACTCCTTTTTTTTTTGTATTCTCTCTTAGCATAGCTGGAACCCTGCGACCCTCGCGGCGAGCTAGCCCAATTAGGCCGATAGTTACCAGCCGGCAAAACACCAAATATAACTTTCGCCAAAAGGTAAGGCCGACCGTCTATCTTCCCTGACAAGAAGATTTTGACGCCCAACGCTTTGGGGCCTTGAAAGGATTTTTGACTACGTCGTTATTAGGGTACTTGGTGGTGCTATAGTGCAAATCGAATTGTTAGGGTGTTAGAATTTATTATTGGCTAGGTGATTTACATTTGGTATTATTTATTGTCGATACTTGTTGGGTATTTACAATTGATTATTGCTAGTTATAGGTTTGTTTATTGCATGCTATTTACAGGTTTTGCTTGGGTTAGTTATAAGCCTAGTTTAAATAAGTTTTTGTGATCATCTTGTCCTGTTGGAACAGCAAGATGGTATTTAAATTAGATGTTAATCGTTTGCTCGTCGATGAGCTCGATTATGAGCTTCGAGTTAGAGACATTGCCATTCAGGGCAACGTCCAAGACAAACGTAAATTACTTCGTGCCCGTCTGAAGATGGATCTTCTTATGAATGTCACTTTCACTCCCGTGTCTCTGGACGCTACTGAAGAACTTGCGATCTGTGAAGACAAACTTTCTATTTTAGCTGCCGAAATTGACAGTTGCACCTCTAGGAACCTGGACAATGATGCCCAACGATTATTTACTCGCCTTCTTCATGTTCAAGGTCGTCTAGGTCATATTCTAGCAGAACCAGATTCCGCTTCTAGGTTGGAGTCCTTGAAGGATAGATGCGAACAATTAATTGCCGCCTTGGAAGCGAAACTTGAGCTTCACGTTGATACCCAAGCTCGCAACGACACAACAGCTGCACCGAGTGATTCAAGCTCGGACGACGGTTCAGTAGCTTCGCCTCAGGAAACTCATATTCGCCCCCATAGCTCTGTTGTCACTACGTCTCAGGAAGACGCTGCCTTGCCTATTCGTCCTATTGCTAGCTCGGTTACGTGGAGTCATCCTTTGTCCACTTCACAGTTCTTTGCCCCTCAGCCTATTCCTAGTAGCTCAGCCATGCAGCCTGGCATGTACTTGGATTATCCGCCCTTTGCTGATGCTGTCAATCGTCGTTCTTCTGCTGCCGAAGATGTCAACCAGTCTGCGTCGCATAGACACACTTCGACTGCCAACTACTTAGCCATCAACAAATGGAGGATCACCTTCGATGGAGGAAATGGCTTAACTAGCTTTTTAGAGGAAATTGAAGAAACTCGCATAGCTCGAAACGTATCCAAGGATCAACTTTTTGCTGCTGCCATCGAATTGTTCACTGGCAACGCTCGAATTTGGTTTCGTTCCATTCGCAACACCATTCGTTCTTGGGACGAATTGGTCATCGCTTTGAAAGCCGCTTTCCTGCCTTGTGATTATGAAATCAGCCTATGGGATGAGATCCGTAGTAGAACCCAAGGACCCGATGAGCCCGTGACTGTCTATGTTGCTATTATGGAGAACCTTTTTAGTCGCCTTTCTCGTTTACCTGTAGAAATGGAGCGCATAGAGATTATGCGTAGGAACTTGCAACCATACTTACAGGCACAACTGGCTCTCTACTCTCCAACGAGTATCGCTCAGCTTAGACAACTTGGCAAACTGATTGAGGATGCTAAGGTGCGATCTTCGAGGTTCAAGAATCCACCTCCGCCTTATCAAGCCCTCGAACCTGACTTGGCTTATCACAAGCCCCGTTTTGGTGCTAGAGCTGCTGCCATTGAGGAAACTAGTTCCACTCCTAGTCCCTCTACCGGAGAACATGTCTGCGATGTTGCAGCCGCTCGACCCTATGGTGTGTGCTGGAACTGCGGAAAGCCTGACCATCGCATGGCCCAGTGCCCATCACACTGCAAGTCTAAAAAAAGAAACTCTTCTGAAGCTAATGCTGTCAAACAACCACACACAACGAGCGATTTACCTAGAGAACATCGCATATTGCTTGACTTTATCTTGGGTCACGCCAACAAAGATGAGAGGCCCTATCTTCGAGTGTCTATTTTTGGAAAGGAACTTCTTGGTTTGTTAGACTCTGGCGCGAGCCGTACCATTTTAGGTCGCCAAGGTTGGAACGTATTGAAGAACTCCTGCAAATTAAGCTCCGTTAAACCCACTACCTGCAGTGTTGCCAACGGCGAGAAATGTCAGAGCATTGGTACACTTACCGTCCCCATCGTCTTGAGGGACCGGGTGAGAACCTTTGAAGTCCTGGTTGTCCCCTCGTTACCGCATACACTCATTTTGGGCACCGACTTCTGGAAGAGGATGGCCCTTGTGCCAGATCTTCGCCATGGGGAATGGACCTTCTCCAAAGCCTCGGCTGATGAGCAAATCGCTGCGATCCGTTCAACTGAACACCTCACGAACGACGAACAAGCTGTGCTTGATCAGACTATCAGCGAAGCTTTTTCTTTGATAGGAGATGGTGTAGGATGTACCCATTTAGTGGAACACGTAATCAAGACGGATGCTGAACCAATTAAGCAGCGCTATTATCCAATCTCGCCTGCTTTGCAAAAGCACGTGAATGAAGAGCTCGACGATATGTTAGAAAAGGGCATTGTGCAACCCTCAACATCCGCATGGTCATCGCCCATCGTTATGATAAAGAAGAAGGATGGCTCTTACCGCTTCTGTGTGGACTATCGGAAGCTCAACAAGGTTAGCCAACCTGATGCCTATCCACTCCCGTACATCAGCAACATTTTGGACAAGTTACGGGATGCACAATACCTGACCACGTTAGATGTCAAGTCAGCTTACTTTCAGGTGCCGGTTTCTGTCGCTAGCCGCCCGCTAACTGCTTTCACTGTCCCTAATCGTGGGTTGTATCAATTTTGTCGCCTCCCGTTCGGTCTTCATACCGCCCCGGCGACTTGGCAACGTCTTATCGACCGAGTTATTGGTGCCGACCTAGAACCTTACGCTTTCACATACTTGGATGACGTTATTATCTGCACTCCTACCTTCGAAAAACACCTGGAGGTCTTGAAAGAAGTCATATCTAGGATCGCCAAGGCTGGCCTAACTTTGAACCGGGAGAAGTGTCACTTTTGTATGCCCGAATTGAAGTACCTGGGGTACGTCGTCAACTCCAATGGTCTGCTTGTCGACCCGGAAAAGGTCGAAGCAATCTTGAACATCCCTAACCCCAAGACGGTACCAGAGGTTAGAAGGATATTGGGAATGGCATCTTGGTACCGGCGCTTTGTACCTAACTTTTCGTCAGTAGTGTCACCTATGACTCGCTTTCTTCGCAAGAACCAGAAGTTTGTTTGGTCTGAGGAATGTCAAACCGCATTTGACACCATCAAAGACTGCCTCGTCTCGGCCCCTGTGCTCTCTTGCCCAGATTTCAGTCGGCCCTTCACCATTCAGACGGACGCCTCTGGTTATGGACTCGGAGCCGTCTTGTCCCAGACGTATCCTGAGGGAGAGAAGGTCGTCTGCTATATAAGCCGTTCACTCACGAAGAATGAGCGGAAGTTCAGCACAACGGAACGTGAATGTCTCGCGGTACTCTTCGCCATCGAAAAACTTCGCCCGTACATCGAGGGAACTAAGTTCGACGTCGTGACCGGCCACTACGCCCTCAAGTGGTTGCATAATATTAAAGACCCCATAGGACGCATTGCGCGTTGGGCCATACGCCTACAACAATATAATTTCAATGTTATCCATCGCAAAGGCAAAGACAATGTCGTACCTGATGCTCTATCCAGGTCCGTACCTATTGTCGATGAGGTCACTGAGGACGATGATGTTCAAGACCGTTGGTATGCTCGGATGCGCCTAAAAATCCGAAACGATTCACAGCACTATCCTGCTTGGCGCGAGTCGAATTTGCAACTCTACAAACATGTTAGGAGCCCGTATCCAGAACTCATGCAGGCCAATGAAGATTGGAAGATAGTTCTACCTAAGGACAAACGTTCAGAAATACTACGACGTAATCATGATGATCCTACCTCAGGACATCTTGGCGTTTCGAAAACCTTAGGTCGCATAGCTCAGAGGTACTACTGGCCCAAGATGCGAACGGACGTTCTGCGCTACATTCGCAACTGCAAGGTGTGTTCCCGCACTAAGCCTGACCAACGACCACCCGCTGGACATATGGGAGGTCACACAAACATCTCGAAGCCCTGGGAGGTCATCTGTATGGACCTCATAGGACCTCTACCTCGTTCTTCTCGGGGATACCAGTATATACTTGTAGTGGCTGATTGCTTCACTAAACTTCCTCTTGTATTTCCCCTTCGTAAGGCTACGGCCGCTGCAGTCGTACGTCACGTTGAAGAAAACGTGTTTTTATTGTTTGGTGCTCCGAAGAGAATTATCTGCGACAATGGTGTCCAGTTCAAGAGTCGCGAATTTACTGCCTTGGCTAGGAACTATGGTTGCAGAATAGCGTTTACAGCGTTGTATCACCCTCAGGCAAATCCAACGGAACGCATCAATCGTGTTCTGAAAACAATGCTTACAGCGTACGTGTCCGACAAACAACGTGAGTGGGATAAATACTTACAACAAGTCGCTTGTGCCATAAGAACCTCCAAGCATGATGTCACTGGTCATAGCCCCTACTTTTTGAATTTTGGCCGAGAAATTACACTCGACGGAAATCCTGAAGAAAGACCTGAAGATGAAGGTCCCGAACTTCGTGTCATCAGGGATGAAAACCCCAATATAAGAGCCCAAGCGCTGCAACGGTTGTACAAAGAAGTAAAAGTTCGTCTTGCTAGGGCCTACGATCGTTCGAAGGTCTACTACAACTTGCGAAGACGACCTGATGAATATCAGGTAGGCAACTCCGTTTGGAGAAGAAACTTCACGCAATCGGATGCTGCTAACCACTATACTGCTAAATTGGCACCCAAGTTCATTGGACCCTTTATAGTTCATAAGAAATTGTCTCGCTTCATTTATCAACTTAAGGATCCAGACGGACGTCTACGCGGGAATTGGCATGCCAAAGACTTGAAGCTCAACAACGCTGTCGACGATAATGATGATCTGGTTTAGTCTACGTCTTTTTGGGAGGTTGGTTTGGGGACGTCGGACGGAACCTTTGGGACCCAACTCACCTTTCCTTTTTCTCGAATTGGAGTCCCGACCTAAACATCTGGTCCCTTCATTTCTCGCATCTTTCTCTGTCTCATTTTTTTTTTCTTGTTTGAAAGGGATGTTCTCTCTTTTTGCTGTGTTCGTTCTCTTTATACTTCGTGTTATTTTGGATATCAGTTCTATCTTCCGTCATTTGGAGATAGCTTCAGTGCTGTAGGTCGATCCTGGGCCTAAGTACTTAACCCTTGGTTGAGGTTGGTTTTCCTTTCCCTTCCTTCTTCTGTGTCGTTCGCTTTCCTGTCTCCCACTCCGCATCTTTCCGAGGTGTTTGCGTTTCGGGTGCATCTTTGTTGCAACCTGACTTAGCCTCCCCTTCCACCGGCGCAGCTCACGTCATCTTGCAGCGACGGAAGAGGTTGGTGTCTAGTTGTCTTCGATGATGTGCTTGAACTCTTACATCCTCTCTTCCTGTCTACTCTTTTAAGTCCTCTGTTTCTTCCCTTTGTATTTCTTTCCGGCAGGCATCGTTTTTTTTTGGGCAATTCGGTTTTGATGGCATTTGTATGGTCGGGTAAATCTGGAGTGATTTACCCTCCCTTTTGTTGGGGGAGGATTTGTTACGATACTTTTGGAGTGCCCCCCGTAGCATTGAACTTTCGCTAGCTGAATTTCTGAACTTGAATATTTATGGTTGGCTTTTGTCAATGTTTGCATGCTTTAACCTGGGTATAATTAGCTATATCTTATTTTTAATTACTCTCCTATAATTATCATGCAGTTTCGTAAGCAATCCCTCGTTTAATTACTCATATTTTGCAAATTAGGTTTATTCTTGCTATATTTTTACAAATATTTGGGTACGGCCGCTAGGCAACCGGTGATACAAATTGTTTTTAACTATTCCATTTGTTGCTAGAGCAATGTTATCTTTTCCTGCAGTCAAACTTGCCTGACTGGTTTTTTGGCTTCTTCTGGCCCAAATTTTTGTTATCAGATGACCTGTGGGCTGGGTTTTTGAATTTTTCGGCTTTCTTTTCAAGCTAAACTGTCGTGCTAGTAGGTGTTCCTCTGCAGCTAAGTGCTTCATAGCCCTTTGGTAGGGCTCGCCTCTTCGAATAGATTGTTTGAGGGATCTGGAAGCATTTCTGCGTTATCGTGGATGTTCGTAATGATTAGTTAGCTACTTACTTGCATCCCTTCGCTTTGGCGGATCTCCTGGAAACGACTTTAGCACGCTTCTTTCGGCTCGACCCCCAGCTTGAGGTAAGATTAGGTCAGTTTCTTCTTAATCGGGAGTACATTTGGGTTCTGTGCGTTTTTAGCCAAAAATTCCCGGCGGGAGTTAAAACACTCCCCATCTGCTTGAAATCCTTCCTGTCTGGAGTAGACCTACCCCGTTCGACTGCACCCTGCTCGAATCCAGTTCGATGTACTGGGCCCCTAAGATAGTCGCATCGCCTGTGAATTTTTCAACTCTCGTGGGCCACGCTGAAGATTGAGCAACTGCTTTACACTCACCTGCAAGTCATCTTGCAACCTCCATAGCTGGCACTGCACCCCGCAGCTGCAGCCGTCATCGTTGCTTCTCTCTAGCTACGTCCAACCACAGGGAAGCGAGCGGAGAGATTAGGTTCTGGTGAACTTTCCTGCAGGCAAGACGTTATTGTAGATAATATGCATTGCGCCTGTTGTAACTTATAATTGAATCATACTGTTTCATGCCGTTAGCACTCCGGACATGTGTGATTTTATTCAGCATCGGATTGTACGATAGTAGGCTTCGTGCATCGTTAGTGTAGTAATATTTGAAATTGTTATTTTTGTTCGGGCCGCCGCGCAATGACATGCGGTTACCCTCTGCTACTTGCTAAATTAAGGTCGTAAGGTTTACCTGTGTATTGCTCCGTTTGTGCCTTCGGGTCCCCTAACCTTATTGACCTCTGCGTTATCTGAAAGATTTATAGAGTAGAACTTTGAGCTTCACTTGTGTCCTATCTGGACGTCGCTTTTACTCACCCGCTTGCATAACACAGTTCGGACGCCTTAAAGCTTCGCTGTTTTCATCACCAAAACAATAGTTAATATTTTCATGTCAAACCTTCGGCGTTAAGTTAGGCACACTTCAGTGGCAGTGTCTCGTGAGCACCCCTTCGGGAGCGTTGTGATTAATGTAGATCTCCGGTAACCGAGTAAGGGGCAAATCTAAGCCTTTGCTTTCTTTAGCATATAAATATACATACGTACACTTAATGCATTTTTAATATGGACACCGTCGTTCATGTGTGGCCACGCAAACGCACGCTGATTCCGCCCTTTAGAAAATTTTGAATATAGATATAGCGTCATTTAGCTAACCTTCGGGGTTGAAACGTTAGCCAAGGTGGTCTTGTATTGCTCCGAGCCGGTATACGCGAAATTTTAAACTCGCTCCGCGACTCGCGCTTGATCAATTTATTTTTTTTTTAAATTTAATAATCGCTACGCTCCGTTGTAACCGCACAATGTTTTAATGTGTTAGCCCATTCTCAGGTCATAGTCATTGCTGCTCGTGGGCTACTATTTGCCCAATACTTATATTTAAATTTGTATTTATATTTACTATTGCATGTCGCATACTGTGTGTTCTTTGATGTTGCTAAAAATATTGCCTGCTGTGATATCTGTATTTAGTTTATGTTAGCATTGCACTATAGTACGCACCAAACTCTTTGAAATAAAGCTGTGATATTTTCTTTGGTGGTTGATTTGATTGTTTTCTTTGTGCTGCTGGAAATTGTCTTGACCTTGTGCACGGTCCGGCATAAGGATTAGAACTGAGTCGAGGACCTGGCGCCCACTCCTTTTTTTTGTATTCTCTCTTAGCATAGCTGGAACCCTGCGACCCTCGCGGCGAGCTAGCCCAATTAGGCCGATAGTTACCAGCCGGCAAAACACCAAATATAACTTTCGCCAAAAGGTAAGGCCGACCGTCTATCTTCCCTGACAGTCTACGGCATCGAAAGAAGAAGTTAGAAAATGTAATATAATTGCATAGTCAATAATTTACGGGCATAAAAAAGTTTGTCAATATAAAAGATATTTGGTAATAGTGTGGGGTTAATATTATTATAAAAGCTCAAATATGAATCTTTACATAAATAAATGTATTCTAAGTTGGGCTAATAATACAAGCTAATATCACTTCAATATGTATATGCTACATTAAATCCTGCATAATTTAAGTAAATAAGCTACAGTAAGGCGATTTTTTAGAAAATATAGATATCTTTTCAAGAAAATAGGCATCGTTATATTTTAATAAACTTAACATTTAGAGCGTATATAGAAAAATATAGGAAAAATATAAAAAATACTCAACCACAAATTTTGGATAGTTAAGAAACGTAAACTCATTTATGAAATAAAATAAGTAGTTTTTACCATATTAAAAAATATGCTACATTATTATATAGCAAACATGTGTACCCTATTTTGTTTCTTCTCTAAATAAACTTATGGTCTGTGTTATAAATAGTAGATTTAGTAATTCTCTGTATAGCTATTGAGCCACTTAGGTTGAATAGTTCTTCCATTTCTTACCTTTTTCAGATTTTATAGGCTTATTGCTTTGTTGATGGTTCGTTTCTATGGTTGCCTATTTTTGGTATTTTCTTTCCAATTTCGAATTTCTGTATTCTGTACCAATCGTTTTGTTCGTGATCTGTCGCACCTTGTTCCCTTTGGGTCACCTTGAAGTATTTTTGTTATTGTTTGTCCTTTCGCTTACTTTTCTACGTTCCCTAACCTTCTCCACATTCCTATTTTTACTGTCGCTGTAGTACATATATACAGGTTCCAGAATACCTAGTGATAGAGGACGTATAATTAAATACCTTCTAATAATTATTAATTAATGTCCAAAAATGCTTTCGTACAGAAATAAAACGATATCAAGGAAATGAGGACTTGAAAATATGGCTTTTATTTATTTCAAGCCGTTGTAATAATAATTATTAATAATTTAAGTATTTTTTCAAAATTGATGCCCCTATTTGCGACGCACGCTATATAACTATTTGTGATTGACTGACGAATTCCTCGAAAATCTGCGGAGCATCACGAATGTCAACACAAGAATAATTTGATTTACTAACTTCTTTTCTGTGTCCACAGATTAGATATCGCACAGATGAATGATTTATTATAGTACAAAAATCTATTGAACTGGTATAGGTCTTGGTCACCCAATCCATCGATTTCAAAACTGTAGATTTAAATTTTTAATGGCATTTGTAGTGGAATTGCGAGTTCTTTTACCACCATTTAAGGTGGAATTTGTCGATGTCCGCTTTGTTTTACGCAGTGGGGCATTAAAGCCAGCTGTATAGTATGCCAACCTGCGCACCTTAGTCGGGGCCGAACATCCCAAGCGCGAGCGTATCGAGTCGCACTGCCGCTTCCCCGACTCCAGTTACGTATTTAAGTTTAACTTTTCAGGAGCTTGAGTTTTCCGCGCTCAACAGAAGCGGACGTATCGTGACAAGAAATGTTTGCTCGAAGAGAATAGTCGTACAGCCGAGAAAATGCTTATCGCTTCTTACGGGTGTTATCTCGGTTACGGCTAAAGCCGGATTGACGTTTGGTTTCCCCTTACGATTTTAAAATAATGGGGTGTTCCAACATACATGTATCGTCGGTTTTGGTTCTATGTTAAGTGGATTTTGGACTATTTTCAAACTGCGTATTCTTTTTATCGACGCACCGACGAAGCTGGATGGCCGGGGCAATTTATCACCGCTTCTCAGCCATCTCTCGAAATCAACATCTTATAACATAAAATCGTTGCTCTCTTTCTTTGTATGTTTGTATCTTTGGTTGCTATCTCCTCCGAAGATACTGGATCGATTAAGTTGTATGATGGCTTAAAAGTTTTCTAATTTTTAGACTTAGATCGTAGGCCGGTTTTTATTTTGAAAGAAGGTAGGAAAAAGTTTTAATTTAATTAAAAGGTGTAAGAAGTGGAACGACGCGTCTGTCGCCGTGGTGCAGCACTTGTTTTGGCCGTGTGCTGTTAGCTCGGGTGATTCACTATGTTGAGATACCATTACATCAGCATCTTATTAAACCGAGCCTGAGTGGTCTAGGCGTAGAATGCTCGCCTACCACGCGGGCGGCCCGGGTTCGATTCCCGGCCGATGCATTCTGTTTTTGTAAATTTGTATTAATGAATCTCTCGTAAATTAGCGAACCGAAGCGTAGTTTGGGTGACTCACTAGTAGATAATATATTCTTTAAGGTGAAACAAAAACGCCGCGTTATCGAGCATACAGCATTGCAATATCTTTAATTTTAACATATGGGCTAGTCAAATATTATTGTATACGTCTAAACAAGCCCACTAGACCCCGTGTTGAAATTTTGGGATTTACTCGTTTTTTAAATACAGGAAATTACGTGGCACTTTGGAAATTCACTATGAACTACCATAAACCTACAAGTCTATCGTTAGTAAACTCACCTTTGTAGACTTCAGTAAGCCGGAGTAAAATGGAACATTGATTGAATCTAAAGGGTTTTGTAATAGTATAAATATTGCATCTCCTTATAATAACCGACCATGCAGCTACCTGTTTGGTATAAACATTACAGTTGTTGGAGATAGTTAGCCAAAACGTTTAATCTATATACATTAGGGTGGTTCTACGTTATACTTAGTGGAAAAAACTTTTTCGAATTTTTTTGGTCGCACCCCCTAAAGTCGTTCTAATGCCGAAAAAAGAAACCTATAAAAAATTTGAGCCCAATCGAATAATATTAACACGTGCCACCAAGCCCCGAAGGTTTCCAAATTGCAGATTTGAACTTAGTTCACTAATTATCAATTAATATCTCGCGAACAGTAAAAGGTATATAAATTTTGATAATGATATAAATAAAAGGAAATTTAATTTGCTACAAATCTAGTTATACGCAATTTCTTCGTAAACTTGTTGGAATTTAAATAAATATGTCTTAAGTATTAGAAAAAGGTAAAAATTCTTGAGAAAATGCGTTTTTATATTAATAATTAAAAATATAATAGAATTGAGCAAATATATTTATTTACAAATTAAATAAAACCAACAATATTAAATAATTACTGAAGTTACATAAATTTAAAGAATTATATTTACAAATTCAAGAATAAAATAGATATGGCGAGTTACCTATATGTAAAATAATGAAATACATATCACAATAGTTACTTTTTTGTTGCTAAAGAGACTATACTGGAATCCGGATATTGACGCCGATGATCACTAACAACTTGTAGCAAGCACTGCTTTTGGTCTTCTTTTTTTGGTAATTAAGCTATTATATTCTTCAATCAGTTTCATAATTCTTTCCGCAATGTCATTTGTAACCTGAAGTAAACAATTACATATACTCACTTAAATTTTCCATCTCTTCGTAAGTTCGTTTTATCCTTGTATCTTTTCTTTCCAGTCGTTATTCAGTTCTCTTCTCTGGTTGATGTAACCTGAATTGAGAGTCAAGCTACAATTATTGAGAATAAAGAAAACGGTTAACATTTTTTTGGATTTTATTTTAATTATGCTCAAAGTAATTCCCTTCAGCATTAATACACTTGAGCATTCTTTCATATAATTGCTTAAAAGCTGCCAATCATCTTCTTTAGGAACACCTGCCAAATAATCATGAACTGCGGTATCAATCTCTTCCTCAGACGAAAACCTTCTACTCTGCAAAATATCTTGTAAGCCCATAAAATAGCCAAAAGTAGCACATTGCTAAACTAGGGGAGCACGGCGGGTGTTCTATTTCTTTTATATTTTTTCCAGTCAAAACCTGTAGTGTTAAAGCAGCATTATGGGACGTTGCATTTTCATAATGTAGCATAATTTCCTTCTCTGGAATTCAATTAAACATTTCAAGAAAACATTTTCCAGTGTATCATGTAGCTATAAGTGTATTTTGTCCATCTATCTTAATTGCATTGACTAGACCCGTACTTTTAAAGGATATCTCATGCATAACTTTTTTCATAGCTTACTGCTCCTTGGCCATTGCTGGAGGTTCTTCATCTTCTTGAATTCATACACGACTCTCTGGGCGAGTATGTATGTCGAAAATGGGAATATATGTTTCGTCACTCATTAGAGTATTGGAAAAAATGTTTGTTTGCCATTACTTAGGAGATATAAAGTTTCATGGTCAATTCTGAAACGCTCAGTTTTTCAGGAATCCGAAAGCCAATGCGGCACAAAACGATTGATATTTTTTTTAAATGTTGGTGGTAGTGTATGCTTGTGTTAACAGCTGAGGATCTAATCTTGAGTTGATGCTCTATTACTGAATAAGTGGCTTTATAGCCCTCTTCAATTATTTTTCTTTTTTTGGTAACGGTCGTAGGACCATGCTCTGCTCCTTTTTGATGCTGGGCAAAATTAATTTCTAGTTAAAATTGTCTATACCATGGTAAATTGTAACAAAAGAAGATGCGTATTCACTAAAAGCCGCGTCTAAATTCTCTTTGCACTCATAAGCGCTTAAACATATTTTAAAATCATAATAAACCATGAGTCGAAAATTATCTTTGGTTAATTTCATTTTTTGACTTTTAATGCCATTTTAAAAAATTAACAACTCAAGTTCTCACTAACGTAACTTCAACAACTAAACCTTCAATGGCAGATAAAGAGTTACTCTAAATAATACTGTATGTTTGGTTTTTACGGCATAGTAGATTGTCTTATTCTCAATAATTATAGCTTGGCACTCGTATCAACACCAAGCATACCACCTGGTCACCTTTTTTGCCTTTGAAGAAGCAAAAACTGTTTATAGTCTACATCTATTAATTCTAGAGCGATCGCATGTGCGATATCGAACAGGTCGTAACATTTTTCAAGAAATTGTTGTTCTTTTATTTCTTCGTTTTTGCAGACTACTCCATTCAGAGTATAATTCCAGCTTTTGTACGGAATAATGTTTTTCCTTACCCAGAATCAGGAATTTAACTATACGCATATTAAAAAAAGGTACTTTTAAAACTTGTTTGTTTGAGAGCAACTTACTACCAATAATTTAGTGTGCATCATTTCTTATTAAAAATATTTAGTTTTTTCCACGAAGAACCTTTGACGTTGAGGCCATTTTAAGCCTTAAAATTTTAAAATGAGCACGACACTAGTTCAAAGTATTTAAACACGCAACACAAGTAATACCGTTCACCTTTCGTAATGCTTTCAATTAGAGTAACTGAAGAAGTGTTCCAGATTTCAGTAAACGAGTGGCGTCGCTAGCATGTCATTTGTCTTTGTGATCTTTTTTTCTGGTTGAATGGTCCGAAAAACAAATGACATGCTAGCGACGTCACTACAGTAAACCACCTCTGATGGTATAACCTCCCTCTAAACATCTGGTTTGTATTGACAAACAAAGAAACTGTGTTCGACAGTTTGACTCTGTTTTTTTAAATAACTGATTCTAAAAATATTTCAATATGCTTAAAATAAATAGGTAAAAAATTGTTATTATTCAATTTCAAGAATAGAAATCAAAAAAATGAATTATTACGTTTTTTTAATACTTTACGCATTTTTTAACATTCAGTAGGATTGCGGAGAAATTGTATATAATTAAAACTGTAGAAAATAAAATTTCCTTTTATTTATGTTATTATCAAAATTTCGATAGCACTTCCGGTTTGGCAATTCAATTAAAATCCGCAATTCGGGAACTTCCGAGGCTCGGTGGCACGTGTTAATATTGTTCGATTGGGCTAAAAAATTTTATGGGTTAGTTTTTTTGACATTGGAACGACTTTAGGGGGTGCGACTAACAAAATTCCGAGGTTGCAAAATTAGAACCACCCTAATATACATATATAAAGGAAAGTCACAACCCTGACTAATCAACGCACAGCTGTAACCACTGGTACTAGGAACTTGAAATTTGGGTGGAAGGTTCAATTTGAAATTCGACCTCTAAGGGGGTGAAAAGGGGTAAAATGTGTTTTCACAAATTCCTCAATATGCAACTATTCTCAATGCAAATGCCTAGAAACGTATTTCAGGATTTTGTCCTAATCAACCCCTAAAGGATGTTACGTGTCAAAAGCATTTGATATTAATACTAGTGTTGAATGAGAAATCTAGTGAGAGTGACGCGAGAAATTTAATATCAGATTGGCTTTGTTCGTTGCTAGGGAAGATATAATAACAACGTTTGTTTGTTTGAGAAAAAATTTGTATATCAGCTTTTAAAAAAGGCAAGAGTTTTCGTGGGGTGTAAATGACAATCTCGCCATTTATTATGGTTTGGTGATAGTAAAGAATTGGGTTACTAGCCAGCCGTTCCTGTAAGGGAGATCAATAGGCAGATGTCATTTTTCCAATGAATATTTATATTCAAGCTGTGAAGCGATCTGGGAAACACGAATTCAACGATTGCGAAGTTTATTGCCTGTGAACAGGGTATGTAGTTTAATGTGGAATTTGCCTTTTGTTACCTGGAAATTCGATTTATAGCAACAACTATTAGGCGGAAAATCTTGGAAAGCTAATCTACCGCAGTATTGGGGGTCGATGTATAGCAAATGACAGCCGAGGTTGGAACCTGTCAAGCTGACATGTGATAGGAGTAACGGGACGTATTAAATGTCTGCGAGTATATCGGCACAAAGATAAGTGTTTTAGCTAGAATCTGATGATATTTTTGCATATAAAACTGTGTAACCATTAACCTTACGAACGGTTTAAGTTAAGCGATTTAGGGTACCCTGCGAGAGGTAGTAATATTAAAGATGCTAATTGTCTGATCGATGGTAGTAATGTTCGAGTAGTAATAAACTAGTTACAAGTATTGCTTTCTTTCATTTTGATAGGGAGTTCAATAATCGTATTGTTATTAGTTGATAGAAAGTGAAGTTACAAGTTTCTTGGCTTATATCAGTATATTTGAGTTTAACTTGTTGGCGCCAATTATAACATCATAAACTAGAATCCGCGACGTCTTCACTGATGCTAGAGACGGGCCTCAAATATACTTTTATAGTGATCGATTGTTAACTAAGAGATATAGCGATGACCTAAAGGTAGGTAAAGGAATTTATAGATAAATATAGCTAACAAGTTTGGCGCCCAACGTGGGGCTTTAATAAGATTTTTGAAGAGCTAACGAGGAGCTATAGTTTGGAACATATACCTTTAGGTCGTACTATAATAGAAAGGAGCAATACTGACAATAGTTATACATAACTTTCTGTACTCGTTTATGTAAGTGGAAAAATATCGTCAGAACGTGACAAACCAAAGAATTACTTTGAGAATAATACATAAAACGGTATACTTGGCAAAATTATGAGTAGTTTGTTTTGGCTAATCAGATTGAAATTAAACTTTCGGGATTGTGTTTAATACGGGATTGTTTTGGATTAATGTGGATTGTTTATTTGTGGTTTTAACAAGTATAGTACTCGTAGTAGTACTAAGCTTAGGTAGGTAGTACCTTGCAGTAGGTGAAATAAGAGAGCGAGCCTTTGTCGATTTATTGATTGATTTGTGGAAGTAGTATCTTATTTGGATATTTTATAATTGGACATTTAATCCTTGCTGGTTTTATTTTTATTTGATTGAGTGGGTGTGTTGCATGTTAGATTTAGGAGCTCTGTGTGTATGTTTATAAAGGCTGGTTTTATTTTCATTTGTATGAATGGTGAAGACATCACGCTATTCAGGTATTATGATGAATTATCTTTTAGAGTTTTTCATTGAATGATTGCGATTTTCATTGACGGAACCTCGAGGATATGCTGGCCAAATGTGCTTGAGTTTTTCTTCATTGAATGTTAGAGTCCTGGTGGTTTGATGTGCTTGATTTTTTTAATTGAATGTATGTGTGAAAGGTTTAGTGTGTTTGAGATTTTCTTTGTGTCTTCTTCTAAGTTTGGTGATAACTCTGTTATGAGTGTGATGGTGATGTGTTTGGAGCAGTTTGCTTTTGCGGGATTTATAAGCCTCCTTCTAGTTAGGTTGGCGTGGTGTAGTTGATTGCTTCTTTTCCTTTTCTTTTTGGGGTGTTGATTGTGATGTGGGTTCGATGTTGGTGTGTCTGAGGGATTCGCTCTGCGGTTTTCTTTTAATCCTTGATGATTTTTAGGTCTCTCAGTACATCTTCCTAGTTTGGGTTGGCATACAGTTCTTCGATTGGCTCTTTCATCTTCTTCTGGTTTGTTGGTAAGATAACGTGGCTTGGTGTTGGTGTGTTTGGGAGATTTTGCTTATGCAGATATCACGTCTCTCAAACCATCTTCCTAGTTTTGATTATGGTAGTTATTATTTGTTGGATCTTCAATTTTATTTTCCTTTGTTTCTGATGAGGTTCGAGTACGCCCGTTGGGTAAGATAGGTTTTTGATTGTGATTTCTGAATCGTCGATTAGCTCTTTAGTTATCGAGATTAGGTTTGTGGTGGTTCCTTCGGTGGCTGTTTTTGTGTCCCCGAATTGAGTGGTATCTATTTTTTCTGGGGGTGATTCTCATTCCTTGTTGTGTAACGATGTTAGACATGTTTGAGAAAACGGTTTGGTGATGTAATGGCGGCAGCATACCTTTGAATTGTGTGTACCATTATCCCTTAGCTTCAGAGATTGGTAAATTGTTAATTGGACCTGATGAAGCTCCGTTGGTATGCGGATTTTTGGGTCTTGGGTACTGTTATGGGACGATTTCCCGGAGTCTTTGTGACTGGTTATTTGTCATTGGGTTGCTGGCTGTCTTGGTAAATTGGAACTTAATTCTTTTCTCAATACATTGTCCCTTCCATCGACTAATGTAGTTGGTTCTTTTTCTGTTACTTCTTTCGCTTTCGATCTTCTGGTGGTTTCTGTGTGTGGTGATAGAATTTGTTTCTTCGGTTTTTCTTGTGGTCGTTTTGTGGTGTCGAGCTCTAGCAGTGCATTGGTGTGTGGTTCTTTTGGTGTCGGTCAGCCTTCAGCTGGATCGTTAGTATGATTGTGGTTTTGTGTGAACTTGCGGTTGTGGAATATTCTTTCCTTTCTTTTGATTGGGTTTATATTTCATATAGGGTGGTTGGATGGGCACTGTAGGGAAGGTCACTTTAGGGAGCATTTTTATCTTGCTTTCCCTCTTGTAAAGTATAGGGTGGTTGGTTGGGCATTGCAGGGAAGGTCACTTTAGGGAGCTTGTTATCTAGTTCTTCCTATAATAACACTGGAGTAGCTTGCAGATTGCTGTTGGGTTCATTGTGTGGTTTGACTTGCATTCGTGTCGAGTGAAGTTCATCTTTCGCTTTAGCGTAGGTTTGAGTTAGCTTGTTGGGTTTTGTTGGATACCTTTTTGGGATTTTGGTGGCGTAGCTGTTGTTGTATGGTTACCTTCAGCTATGTGTATTGTGTGAGTTTTTTTTTCGGTATCCATTTCGCTTACGCGGATTTAGATCCACAAGTAAGTCTCGAATCCTTGTTTTGGTTTCGCTTTTGGTCATGCTTGGAGTTGGAGAACGGTTTCGTTTACTCATTTAGAGTATCGGCTTGTTCCGGATTTATGGGACCTGCCTCTGTCCCCGAGTTAATGTCCTTTAGTTTCCTTTTGAGCCGTTGTTGCCGAATGAAGTCTTTGGTATGATCTGCTGCTGTGATTGGTTATTCCAGCTGTTATTGAATTTCGTGTAAGGTATAGGGTGGTTGGAAGAGCCCAGTAGGGTAGGTCACTCTTTGGGAAACTTTAATATCTTGTTCTTTCCCCATTTTAAGGTATAGGGTGGTTGGAAGGGCACAGTCGGGAAGGACACTATTTGGGAAACTTTAATATCTTGTTCTTTTCCCTCTTTTGGGTATAACGTATACGGAGTTCCCTGTTGGGAAATGTTAATGGATGGTTTTCTTTTTGATTGTATTGGAAGAGCGTTACGTTATCCTGGTTTTCCTAAGGGGACATAAGGGTAACGAGATTAATCGTTAAAGAAGTACAACTTCTTCGTTTCTTTTAGGTATCCCTTGGGGTTTGGGGATATAGGGTGTTTCCCTACAAAACAAAATTTTTAAGATGACCAGTCCTTTATTCTTCGCCTTCTTTTCTTTTTAAAGCTTTGTCTATATTTCTCTCTTGTAATGTAGTGAATGTCCATTTTGTTTTGAATGAACTGTTTACTTAGATGAATGACAATTTGTTTTCTTTTATTTCTCTTTGATCTGGTGCGGATGCAATCTCTGGTGATGAGTGATTGTTGGATGTGAGATGAAGGTTGGTGGGGATTTTCTTCAGGCCGTTCGGGGCGCTGAAGGATCCCTCCGTCGGAGCGTATGAGAGTTGTGTGGATGTTGGCTTCTGCCTCTCACTTTTCTGGTTTCTTTAACCCTCTTTCACTGGGGTTGCTTTCTCCCCAGGGTTGTCAAAAGAAAGATCCTGGTTATTCTTCGTTTTGGCTTAACTATTTTCGGTCTGACAGTACCTGAAACTGTGTGGAGGTGTGCTTCCGCCTCGGGGGTTTATTGGAAGTTGTCAGGGGGGGTACGCTGTGGGGATTTGGAGTGATTTTGTGGGGTTCATGGGGGTGGAGCTTCGTCACGACAGGTTGTTACAGGGTTGTTCACCGGCGCAGCATTTACATCCAGCAGCGACGAACAATCTTGATCCTTGTCGTGGGGTTGATCTGGTCCTGGATTCCTCCTGGGGTCATCACCGTCTCTACAGTGTAGTTGCTTGTTTGTGGTGTGGGTATTGGGTTTTTTTTTTGGTTAATTGTTAGAGACGTCTTATGACAGACGGTTTAATGACTCTCTAGCGTATATGTATGTATCCTTTTAGGATAAAGTTTTTATTTAGTTAAAAATTTCGTTGAAATTTTTCCTTTCTGGTAAGGGGGGAGTTTGTTACGTGTCAAAAGCATTTGATATTAATACTAGTGTTGAATGAGGAATCTAGTGAGAGTGACGCGATAAAAATTAATATCAGATTGGCTTTGTTCGTTGCTAGAGGAGATATAAAAACAAGGTTGGTTTTGTTTGAGAGAAAATTTGTATATCAGCTTTTAAAAAAGGCAAGAGTTTTCGTGGGGTGTAAATGACAATCTCGCCATTTATTATGGTTTGGTGATAGTAAAGAATTGGGTTACTAGCCAGCCGTTCCTGTAAGGGAGTTCATTAAGCAGATGTCATTCTCCAATGAATATTTATATTCAAGCTGTGAAGCGATCTGGGAAACACGAATACAACGATTGCGAAGTTTATTGCCTGTGAACAGGCAACAACTATTAGGCGGAAAATCTTGGAAAGCTAATCTACCGCAGTATTGGGGTCGATGTATAGCGAATGACAGCCGAGGTTGGAACCTGTCAAGCTGACATGTGATAGGAGTAACGGGACGTATTAAATGTCTGCGAGTATATCGGCACAAAGATAAGTGTTGTAGCTAGAATCTGATGATATTTTTGCATATAAAAACTGTGTAACCATTAGACTTACGAGCGGTTTAAGTTAAACTATTTGGGGTACCCTGCGTGAGGTAGTAATAGTAAAGATGCTAATTGTCTGATCGATGGTAGTAATGTTCGAGTAGTAATAAAACCAGCTACAAGTATTGCTTTCTTTCATTTTGATAGGGAGTTCAATAATCGTATTGTTATTAGTTGATAGAAAGTGAAGTTACAAGTTTCTTGGCTTATATCAGTATATTTGAGTTTAACTTGTTGGCGCCATTTATAACATCATAAACTAGAATCCGCGACGTCTTCACTGATGCTAGAGACGGGCCTCAAATATACTTTTATAGTGATCGATTGTTAACTAAGAGATATAGCGATGACCTAAAGGTAGGTAAAGGAATTTAGAGATAAATATAGCTAACAAGTTTTATTAAACACAATCCCTAAAATTTAATATCTTGTTCTTTTCCCTCTTTTGGGTATAACGTATAGGGAGTTCCCTGTTAGGAAATGTTAATGGATGGTTTTCTTTTTGATTGTATTGGAAGAGCGTTACGTTATCCTGCTTTTCCTAAGGAGACATAAGGGTAACGAGATTAAACGTTAAAGAAGTACAACTTCTTCGTTTCTTTTAGGTATCTCTTGGGGTTTGAGGATATAGGGTGTTTCCCTACAAAACAAAATTTTTAAGGTGACCAGTCCTTCATTCTTCGCCTTCTTTTCTTCTTAAAGCTTTGTCTATATTTCTCTCTTGTAATGTAGTGAATGTCGATTACGTTTTGAATGAACTGTTTACTTAGATGAATGACAATTTGTTTTCTTTTATTTCTCTTTGATCTGGTGCGGATGAAATCTCTGGTGATGAGTGATTGTTGGATGTGGATGAAGATTGGTGGGGATTTTCTTCAGGCCGTTCGGGGCGCTGAAGGATCCCTCCGTCGGAGCGTATAAGAGTTGTGTGGATGTTGGCTTCTGCCTCTCACTTTTCTGGTTTCTTTAACCCTCTTTCACTGGGGTTGCTTTCTCCCCAGGGTTGTCAAAAGAAAGATCCTGGTTATTCTTCGTTTTGGCTTAACTATTTTCGGTCTGACAGTACCTGAAACTGTGTGGAGGTGTGCTTCCGCCTCGGGGGTTTATTGGAAGTTGTCAGAGGGGGTACGCTGTGGGGATTTGGAGTGATTTTGTGGGGTTGATCTGGTCCTGGGTTCCTCCTGGGGTCATCACCGTCTCTACAGTGTAGTTGCTTGTTTGTGGTGTGGGTATTGGTTTTTTTTATTAGATTAATTGTTAGAGACGTCTTATGCCAGACGGTTTACTGACTCTCTAGCGTATATGTATGTATCCTTTTAGGATAAAGTTTTTATTTAGTTAAAAATTTCGTTGAAATTTTTCCTTTCTGGTAAGGGGGGAGTTTGTTACGTGTCAAAAGCATTTGATATTAATACTAGTGTTGAATGAGAAATCTAGTGAGAGTGACGCGGGAAATTTAATATCAGATTGGCTTTGTTCGTTGCTAGGGAAGATATAATAACAACGTTTGTTTGTTTGAGAAAAAATTTGTATATCAGCTTTTAAAAAAGGCAAGAGTTTTCGTGGGGTGTAAATGACAATCTCGCCATTTATTATGGTTTGGTGATAGTAAAGAATTGGGTTACTAGCCAGCCGTTCCTGTAAGGGAGTTCAATAAGCAGATGTCATTTTTCCAATGAATATTTATATTCAAGCTGTGAAGCGATCTGGGAAACACGAATTCAACGATTGCGAAGTTTATTGCCTGTGAACAGGGTATGTAGTTTAATGTGGAATTTGCCTTTTGTTACCTGGAAATTCGATTTATAGCAACAACTATTAGGCGGAAAATCTTGGAAAGCTAATCTACCGCAGTATTGGGGGTCGATGTATAGCGAATGACAGCCGAGGTTGGAACCTGTCAAGCTGACATGTGATAGGAGTAACGGGACGTATTAAATGTCTGCGAGTATATCGGCACAAAGATAAGTGTTTTAGCTAGAATCTGATGATATTTTTGCATATAAAACTGTGTAACCATTAACCTTACGAACGGTTTAAGTTAAGCGATTTAGGGTACCCTGCGTGAGGTAGTAATATTAAAGATGCTAATTGTCTGATCGATGGTAGTAATGTTCGAGTAGTAATAAACTAGTTACAAGTATTGCTTTCTTTCATTTTGATAGGGAGTTCAATAATCGTATTGTTATTAGTTGATAGAAAGTGAAGTTACAAGTTTCTTGGCTTATATCAGTATATTTGAGTTTAACTTGTTGGCGCCAATTATAACATCATAAACTAGAATCCGCGACGTCTTCACTGATGCTAGAGACGGGCCTCAAATATACTTTTATAGTGATCGATTGTTAACTAAGAGATATAGCGATGACCTAAAGGTAGGTAAAGGAATTTATAGATAAATATAGCTAACAAGTTTTCACCAAACCATAATAAATGGCGAGATTGTCATTTACTCCCCACGAAAACTCTTGCCTTTTTTAAAAGCTGATATACAAATTTTCTCTCAAACAAAACCAACCTTGTTTTTATATCTCCTCTAGCAACCAACAAAGCCAATCTGATATTAATTTTTATCGCGTCACTCTCACTAGATTCCTCATTCAACACTAGTATTAATATCAAATGCTTTTGAGACGTAACAAGGAGCAAATCTGGATTCGGGGTGAATTAAAGAACCCTTCGTATCTCCTATGTTTATTGAGTTAGAACTTTGTTTTTGACATGTAGATGTCTTTATAAAATATTTAAAAAGTGGTGTCAGGGATTTTGGAAAATTTACCCCTAAGGGGGTGAAAAGGGGTAAAGTGTATTTTAACGAATTCCTCAATATCGCTTAAACCCAGTAAGCTATCGACTAGGTGTTTGCATGCATAGGTATCCAAATCAAATGTCTAAAAACACATTTCAGAATTTTGCCCTAATCAACCCTTAAAGGTGCGAATCTGTATTCAGCGTGAATGATAGAACCACTTGTATCTCTTGTGTTTGTTGAGTTAGAGCATTCTTTTTAAGCATATAGATGTGTTTTTCAAATCTTTAGAACGGGGTTTTAGGGTTTTTTTACTTCCACCTCTAAAGAGATAACAAGGGAAAACTGAAAATGGGTAGGAGGTTAAAATTATGTTTTTTTTTTCGCTCTGGGTTCATTTTGAGATAAAACGGTCTGAACGAATTTTCCGAAATGTCACCCCTAGGGGGTGAAAAGGGGTAAACTGTGTTTTCACGAATTTCTCAAAATGTCTTAGAATAAAATAAAAGGATTTCTGAAATTCCACCCCCAAGTTGTGGAAACAGGTATCCTGTTATAATTTATGAATACAACATTTTATAAGTAAATATACTTTTGATTTTTTCTCATTATCATACTAAAACTATAATTTTATCAATCTATACAAGGGCAACGACAATTACATACACATTTTCAGGGGGTACGTGAAGCATAAAAGAGTTAAGGAGAACTTTTTTCGAAAAAATATTGTTTCCATTTAGGCTACACTATTGTTTTGCGGCCTTAGTTTAGCGTATTGTGTGACGGGGAGGCACTCCAGGATTTATTTAAGATTTAGAGGAGAAGAAAACATTTGTAGTCCGTACGAAGAAAGGGCATCTTGCTAGTGAAGTATAAAAATATGTTGTTGTTCCTTATGGCCCAAAAGTCACACATATATAAGTTGATAAATTATTTGACGTTTCGCCACTTTAGATGGATTCATCAGAAATGAGAGGCGTTATAACCAAAATACAAGGGTTAAAAATTAGATTAAGTGAATACACAAAAATTTTTCAAGGCTTACCAAAATGGCTTCCAGGAAAGTTTAAAATAATTAGTAACAAATTTTGCAAGTGACTAAACAAGCCACATTGCAAATATAAGGTGTCAAAAAGATGAAATGATAAAAAATGTTAAACAATCATTATTGATTGAGGATAAACATTAACTATAAATTAGTCAATGTAATTAAACTAATGAACGTTTTATAAAGTGAAAGACATCTTGTTTTGATGAAACAAGCTGCCAGAATGAGGAAAAGTGCAAGATGTCAAAAGTATGTGAACGCATATTTAACTTAAGGTCACGTCCGTATTTCGGAAAAATTTATGAGACGAAGTTATTAAAATAAAATTTTAGAGGCAACTATAAAATTGGAAAGAAAAATTCGAACAGTTTTACTCAAATAAATATATGCTGAATAGTAATAATGGTGTTATTTAAATAAGTTATGGTAAATAGTGCTTAGTTTTTCAATGTCTGTTTTATAATTGATAGCATTTGGCTTTTTTTTAATTTCGATTATTTCTAAGCACTTTCTTTTACGCGTGTTAGCCCCTTTATGTAAAATTTTAGGTGTTGAAAAATTGAAGTTATGGAAAGTTTCTATGGTGTGATCCGTGATTGGACGGTGAAATTAAGTTTTTTTAATTGAGTATTTATGTTGGTATATTCGGTTTTTCAATAGTTGTTTTGTTTCGCCTATGTAAGTAGAAATACAATTATTACAGTCAATTTGATAAACTAAGTCAGATTTGCATGTTGATAGGTGTTTTGTCTTTGAGGTTTGTGTATATATGCTTTCCTATTGTATTGTAATTTTTATAAGCTGCTTTGATGTTATATTTCTTTAATTCTCTTTTTATTTTTTCCGAAATATTAGGTATGTAAGGTATTGATATATATTTGTTTTGAGATACCGAGTCAGGAATATTAAAATCAGAACCCAAACAGTTAGGTTGTAAGTTACAAGAAGTATTTAGTTTGTTTTTTTTATTTTTTGTAATCGAAATTTAATTTGTTTACTTATGAATTTAAGTGGGTAATTGTTATTTATAAGAATGTTAGTTATTAATTTAAAATTTTGTTTATGAAATTGTTTAGACGAAAATTTAATTGCTCGGTCTACTAAACTGTTTATGACACTTTTTTTTAAATTACTTATGGAATTGAAATTTAGATATCTATTTGATTTTATATTTTTTCTATACCAATTGGTAAGTAGTTTTTCGTTGGATTGTCTGTATAAAGTTTGTAAGGGAAGATAGACGGTCGGCCTTACCTTTTGGCGAAAGTTATATTGGTTATTTTGCCGGCTGGTAACTATCGGCCTAGTTGGGCTAGCTCGCCGCGAGGGTCGCAGGGTTCCAGCTATGCTGAAAGAGAATACAAAAAAAAGGAGTGGGCGCCAGGTCCTAGACTCAGATCCAATTCCTTGTGCCGGACCTTACACAAGGTCGAAGATAAAAACCAGCAAGTCAAAAATAAGCAAATCAACAACCAATGAATAGATCACAGCTATATTTTAAATATTGGTGGGTACTATAGTGCATGGCTAACATATATATATATAAATCACAGCAGGCAGTAGGCAAAATTAGTTACAAGTAGCAAAGGCGATACTTGGCAATAAGTATGAACCTTCGTATATTTCTAGCAACAACAAAGAAAACACACAGTATGCGACATGCAATAATAAATATAAATATAAATATAAATATCGAGCAAACAGTAGCCCACGAGCAGTAATAACTATGACCTGTGAATGGGCTAACACATTAAAACATTGCGCGGTTAAACACGGAGCGTAGCGAGTATTAAATTACAAAAAAAAAATAGATTAATCCCTGTGAGGCAGGATATAGCAGGGCCAGGTTATGCAAGCGCTCAGCTGATGCGAAACCCCGAATATCAGCTCAGAAAGATTCTAAAGTAATTATCCCAAAATTTCTAATGTCAAAACTACCAGGGTTATGGCCATATAGTGACAGAGCAGTTTTCTCAGTGGAAATACATCAGGTACATAAATGAACGCTAAAGCAATCGCTTGAATAAACCTTCGGAAAACTTGTACCTACGTAGAGGCTCGCAAATAAATTACAATAACGCGGAAAAATCGCGAACGCCGCAAACAGAGTTCCGACAAAATAATTAACGGGTTCACGCGACTCCAAAGTAAGACAATCGGCTACAGTAATCGGTTCTCTAGCCACTATACGCTAACTATGACGTCAGACCTCAGCGACCGACATGCAAATGGCGTCGAAATAAACCTGAGGATATCGAGCAGACCGTAGGCAACATGCGGTAAGTACTGCCTTGAAACTGAAATACTAGCGCGGATGACCTAACATACAATTTGCAGGGGAGCTCAATGGGGCGCGGCGGCCGACAAACCCCCAGCAGCAGCGGAACCACCTAAACAGGACTTTCGTAGGTTCCACGGAGACGCCGTGGTTCGGGGCCAATTCAAAACTGAAGGCTCCTACAGGGTTGAGCCGCAGAGCTGACTTTACCAATTCGGGTAAGCTCGATTAAAGATTCAATAAAGATCAGTAGCCTGCACAAAATGGGCGCTCGAAATTTGCAATAGCCCTATCATAACAACGCATTAAAATTATACAAAAGCATGCACTAACATCTAACTAGACGAAGCATTGCTATGCCAAAAATATCATACATGCCCTATCTGTTAACGAGACGAGATTCTAATAACTAACTATAAGATTACACAATGCACAAGGAGTGATAACTAAATCAGTTTCTTGCCTGTAGTAAAAATACATGTCGGCTCCTAACCTGTGGCTTGCGGGGGGGGGGGGCGACGATGGCAGAAGCAACGGGGGTTCCAGCAGACACAGCGGGAGGCCCAGTGGACCGAGGAAGCGGTGATTGTGTCGCAGGTGAGTGCAGTGCTACAACCTCTAGCGTAGCTCCCAGGGAATTGCAGAATTCCTTGACTACTCGCTAATTTCAGGAGCCCGAATCGACGGTTTAGGTGCCCGCGGAGAGCAGCCGAACGAGGAATGCTAAGCCTCTTCAGATAGGAGTCCAACCTCTCGCAGGAAGCGTCCAAACTCTCCCAAGATCGTAGCCGACAGGAAATGGCATCCCACAGTAAATGAATGGCATCCGACAGTAAATGGCTATAACGTACAACGCCCAAATAAGTCCCAAATAAGAAGAAACTGGCCTTATCTTACCTCACGCTGGAATTGAGCCAGAGGAAAGGGCAGAAACAATGCTGGCCTCAAACGAATCCGCAGTTGCGAAGGACGTAAGTATAACCAAATCAAATACGAACGTCTTAAGGGCACATGTGCTTTTTCAGATCCTCCGAAAAATCAAAACGGAGCTGAGCTATACTAATTAGCTCACCAATTTAAGCACACGGCCGAGGCACTAGCAGCCTGCACCAAGTTTAAAATGGGAAAGAACTCAAAAATCCACCAGTTACCAGTTATCAAAACTTTCCAAAATTTTTGGGCCAGAAGATGCAAAAAAAACAGCCTGAAAAATCTGACTGCAAGAAGTGATATCCTTTATCTAGCAACAAATAGAATAGTGCAGAATAATTTGCAACAGGGGTTGCCTAAGCGCCATATACAAATATCTGTAGGAATATGACCAAAATAAATTTAATTAGTAGAATATGGGTAATTATTCGAAGAGTTGCTTACCAAACTGCTTGATAATTATAGGAAAATATTTAAAAATAAGATACAGCTAATTATACCTAGTTTAAAGCATGCAAAAATTGACAAAAGCCAACCATAAATATTCAAGTTCAGAATTCAGCTAGTAGAGGTTCAATACTACGGGGGACACTCCAAAAGTATCGTAACAAATCCTCACCCACAAAAGGGAGGGTAAATCACTCCAGATTTACCCGACCATACAAATGCCAACAAAAGAAATCGCCCTAAGAGACAAAAAAAAACGATGCCTGCCGGAAGGAAACAAAGGGAAGAAACAAAGGATCTAAAGAAGTAGACAAGAAGAGAGCATGTAAGGGTCCAAGCACAACATCGAAGACAACTAGACACCAACCTCTTCCGTCGCTGCAAGATGACGTGAGCTGCGCCGGTGAAAGGGAAGGCTACGTCAGGTTGCAACAAAGAAGCACCCGAAACGCAAACACCTCGGAAAAATGCGGAGTGGGAGACAGGAAAGCGAACGACACAGAAGAAGGAAGGGAAAGGAAAACCAACCTCAACCAAGGGTTAAGTACTTAGGCCCAGGATCGACCTACAGCACTGAAGCTACCTCCAAATGACGGAAGATAGAACGGATATCCAAAATAACACGAAGTATAAAGAGAACGAACACAGCAAAAAAAGAGGGAACATCCCTTTCAAACAAGAAAAAAAATGAGACAGAGAAAGATGCGAGAAATGAAGGGACCAGATGTTTAGGTCGGGACTCCAATTCGAGAAAAAGAAAAGGTGAGTTGGGTCCCAAGATTCCGTCCGACGTCCCCAAACCAACCTCCCAAAAAGACGTAGACTAAACCAAATCATCATTATCGTCGACAGCGTTGTTGAGCTTCAAGTCTTTGGCATGCCAATTCCCACGCAAACGACCGTCCGGATCCTTAAGTTGATAAATGAAGCGAGACAATTTCTTATGGATTATAAAGGGTCCAATGAACTTGGGTGCCAATTTAGCAGTATAGTGATTAGCAGCATCTGATTGCGTGAAGTTTCTTCTCCAAACGGAGTTGCCTACCTGATATTCATCAGGTCGTCTTCGCAGGTTGTAGTATACCTTCGAACGATCGTAGGCCCTAGCAAGACGAACTTTTACTTCTTTGTACAACCGTTGCAGCGCTTGGGCTCTTATATTGGGGTTTTCGTCCCTTATGACACGAAGTTCGGGACCTTCATCTTCAGGTCTTCCTTCAGGATTCCCGTCGAGTGTAATTTCTCGGCCAAAATTCAAAAAGTAGGGTCTATGACCAGTGACATCATGCTTGGAGGTTCTTATGGCACAAGCGACTTGTTGTAAGTATTTATCCCACTCACGTTGTTTGTCGGACACGTACGCTGTAAGCATTGTTTTTAGAACACGATTGATGCGTTCCGTTGGATTTGCCTGAGGGTGATACAACGCTGTAAACGCTATTCTGCAGCCATAGTTCCTAGCCAAGGCAGTAAATTCGCGACTCTTGAACTGGACACCATTGTCGCAGATAATTCTCTTCGGAGCGCCAAACAATAAAAACACGTTTTCTTCAACGTGACGTACGACTGCAGCGGCCGTAGCCTTACGAAGGGGAAATACAAGAGGAAGTTTAGTGAAGCAATCAGCCACTACAAGTATATATTGATATCTCCGAGAAGAACGAGGTAGAGGTCCTATGAGGTCCATACAGATGACCTCCCAGGGCTTCGAGATGTTTGTGTGACCTCCCATATGTCCAGCGGGTGGTCGTTGGTCAGGCTTAGTGCGGGAACACACCTTGCAGTTGCGAATGTAGCGCAGAACGTCCGTTCGCATCTTGGGCCAGTAGTACCTCTGAGATATACGACCTAAGGTTTTCGAAACGCCAAGATGTCCTGAGGTAGGATCATCATGATTACGTCGTAGTATTTCTGAACGTTTGTCCTTAGGTAGAACTATCTTCCAATCTTCATTGGCCTGCATGAGTTCTGGATACGGGCTCCTAACATGTTTGTAGAGTTGCGAATTTGACTCGCGCCAAGCAGGATAGTGCTGTGGATCGTTTCGGACTTTTAGGCGCATCCGAGCATACCAGCGATCTCGAACATCATCGTCCTCGATTACTTCATCGATAATAGGTACGGACCTGGATAGAGCGTCAGGTACGACATTGTCTTTGCCCTTGCGGTGTATAACGTTAAAATTGTATTGTTGTAGGCGTATGGCCCAGCGCGCAATGCGTCCTATGGGGTCTTTAATATTATGCAACCACTTGAGGGCGTAGTGGTCGGTCACGACATCGAACTTAGTTCCCTCGATGTACGGGCGAAGTTTTTCGATGGCGAAGAGTACCGCGAGACATTCACGTTCCATTGTGCTGAACTTCCGCTCATTCTTCGTGAGCGAACGGCTTATATAGCAGACGACCTTCTCTCTTTCAGGATATGTCTGGGACAAGACGGCTCCGAGTCCATAGCCAGAGGCGTCTGGATAGTAAAGGGCCGACTAAAATCTGGGCAAGAGAGCACAGGGGCCGAGACGAGGCAGTCTTTAATGGTGTCAAATGCGGTTTGACATTCCTCAGACCAAACAAACTTCTGGTTCTTGCGAAGCAGACGAGTCATAGGTAACACTACGGACGAAAAGTTGGGCACAAAGCGCCGGTACCAAGATGCCATTCCCAATATTCTTCTAACCTCTGGGACCGTCTTGGGGTTAGGGATGTTCAAGATGGCTGCGACCTTTTCCGGGTCGACAAGCAGACCATTGGAGTTGACGACGTACCCCAGGTACTTCAATTCGGGCTTACAAAAGTGACACTTCTCCCGGTTCAAAGTTAGGCCGGCCTTGGCGATTCTGGAAATGACTTCCTTCAAGACCTCCAAGTGTTTTTCGAAGGTAGGAGTACAGATTATTACATCGTCCAGATATGTAAACGCGTAGGGTTCTAGGTCGGCGCCAATAACTCGGTCGATAAGACGTTGCCAAGTCGCCGGGGCGGTATGAAGGCCGAACGGGAGGCGACAAAATTGGTACAACCCACGATTAGGGACAGTGAAGGCAGTTAGCGGACGGCTAGCGACAGAAACCGGCACCTGAAAGTAGGCTGACTTGACATCTAGCGTGGTCAGGTATTGTGCATCACGTAACTTGTCCAAGATGTTGCTGATGTACGGAAGCGGATAGGCATCCGGTTGGCTCACCTTGTTGAGCTTTCGATAGTCTACGCAGAAGCGGTAAGAACCATCCTTCTTCTTTATCATAACGATGGGCGATGACCATGCGGATGTTGAGGGTTCCACAATGCCCTTTTCTAACATATCGTCGAGCTCTTCATTCACGTGCTTTTGCAAAGCAGGCGAGATTGGATAATAGCGCTGCTTAATTGGTTCAGCATCCGTCTTGATTACGTGTTCCACTAAATGGGTGCATCCTACACCATCTCCAATCAAGGAAAAAGCTTCGCTGATAGTCTGATCAAGCACAGCTTGTTCGTCGTTCGTGAGGTGTTCAGTCGAACGGATCGCAGCGATTTGCTCATCAGCCGAGCCTTTGGAGAAGGTCCATTCCCCATGGCAAAGATCTGGCACAAGGGCCATCCTCTTCCAGAAGTCGGTGCCCAAGATGAGTGTATGTGGCAACGAGGGGATAACCAGGACTTCGAACGTTCTCACGCGATCTCTCAGTACGATGGGGACGGTAAGTGTACCTATACTATGGCATTTCTCACCGTTGGCGACGCGGCAGGTGGTAGATTTATTTGAACTTAATTTGCAGACGTCCTTCAATACTTCCCATCCTTGGCGACCTAAAATGGTACGGCTCGCGCCGGAGTCCAACAAACCAAGTAGATCCTTGCCATAAATAGAGGCTCGAAGATAGGGCCTTTCATCTTTACTGGCGTGACTTAAGATGAAATCGAGCAGAATACGATGTCCAGTAGGTATGTGATCCGTTTCTCAAGATTGGGAGACGACATTGGCCTCAGAAATGGTGGCGGGAGAAGACGCTAATCGGCCTCTTAACGCCTTCCGTTCCCGTTTCCCGAACAGGAAGGGCAGGTACGAATTGTGACGTCAGCTTTACCGCAGCGATAGCATTTTAATTTGCGCGGCGATGGACACTGAGCTACGCGATGGTCGGGCTTCCCACAGTTCCAGCACACACCATAGGGTCGAGCGGCTGCAACATCGCAGACTTGTTCTCCGGTAGAGGGACTAGGAGTGGAACTAGTTTCCTCAATGGCAGCAGCTCTCGCTCCAAAACGGGGCTTGTGATAGGCCAAGTCAGGTTCGAGGGCTTGATAAGGCGGAGGTGGATTCTTGAACCTTGAAGATCGCACCTTAGCATCCTCAATCAGTTTGCCAAGTTGTCTAAGCTGAGCGATACCCGTTGGGGAGTAGAGAGCCAGTTGAGCCTGTAAGTATGGTTGCAAGTTCCTACGCATAATCTCTATGCGCTCCATTTCTACAGGTAAACGAGAAAGGCGACTAAAAAGGTTCTCCATAATAGCAACATAGACCGTCACGGGCTCATCGGGTCCTTGGGTTCTACTACGGATTTCATCTCATAAGCTAGTTTCGTAGTCGCAAGGCAGAAAAGCGGCTTTCAAGGCGATGATCAATTCATCCCATGAACGAATAGTGTTGCGAATGGAACGAAACCAAATTCGAGCGTTGCCAGTGAACAATTCGATGGCAGCAGCAAAAAGATCCTTGGACACGTTTCGAGCTACACGAGTTTCTTCTATCTCCTCCAAGAAGCTAGTCAGACCATTTCCTCCATCGAAGGTAATCCTCCATTTATTAATGGCTAAATAGTTGGCGGACGAAATGTGTCTATGCGACGCAGACTGGTTGACATCTTCGGTAGCAGAAGAACGACGATTGACAGCATCAGCAAAGGGCGGATAATCTAAGTATATGCCGGGCTGCATGGCTGAGCTACTAGGATTAGGCTGAGGGGCAAAGAACTGTGAAGTGGACAAAGGGTGACTCCACGTAACCGAATTAGCAGTCGAACGAACAGGCAAGGCAGCATCTTCCTGAGACGTAGTGACAGCAGAGCTATGGGGGCGAATTTGGGCATCCGAAGACAAAACTAACAAACCATCCTCCGAGCTTGAATCACTCGGTGCAGCTGTTGTGTCGTTGCGAGCTTGGGTATCAACGTGAAGCTGAAGTTTCGCTTCCAAGGCGGCAATTAGTTGTTCGCATCTAACCTTCAAGGACTCCAACCTAGAAGCGGAATCTGGTTCTGCTATAATATGACCTAGTCGACCTTGAACATGAAGAAGGCGAGTACCTAATCGTTGGGCATCATTGTCCAGGTTCCTAGAGGTGCAACTGTCAATTTCGGCAGCTAAAATAGAAAGTTTGTCTTCGCAAACCGCGAGTTCTTCAGTAGCGTCGAAAGACACGGGAGTGAAAGTGACATTCATAAGAAGATCTATCTTCATACGAGCACGGAGTAATTTACGTTTGTCTTGGACGTTGCCCTGAATGGCAATGTCTCTAACTCGAAGCTCATAATCGAGCTCATCGACGAGCAAACGATTAACATCTAATCTAAATACCATCTTGCTGTTCCAACAGAACAAGATGATCACAAAAACTTATTTAAACTAGGCTTATAACTAACCCAAGCAAAACCTGTAAATAGCATGCAATAAACAAACCTATAGCTAGAAATAATCAACTGTAAGTACCCAGCAAATAGCGACAATAAATAGTTCCAATAAATTGTAACACCCTAAAAATTTTGTTTGCACTATAGTACCACCTAGTTCCCTAATAACGACGTAGTCAAAAATCCTTTCAAGGCCCCACTTTGGGCGCCAAAATCTTCTTGTAAGGGAAGATAGACGGTCGGCCTTACCTTTTGGCGAAAGTTATATTGGTTATTTTACCGGCTGGTAACTATCGGCCTAGTTGGGCTAGCTCGCCGCGAGGGTCGCAGGGTTCCAGCTATGCTGAAAGAGAATACAAAAAAAAGAGTGGGCGCCAGGTCCTAGACTCAGATCCAATTCCTTGTGCCGGACCTTACACAAGGTCGAAGATAAAAACCAGCAAGTCAAAAATAAGCAAATCAACAACCAATGAATAGATCACAGCTTTATTTTAAATATTGGTGGGTACTATAGTGCATGGCTAACATATATATATATATATAAATCACAGCAGGCAGTAGGCAAAATTAGTTACAAGTAGCAAAGGCGATACTTGGCAATAAGTATGAACCTTCGTATATTTCTAGCAACAACAAAGAAAACACACAGTATGCGACATGCAATAATAAATATAAATATAAATATAAATATCGAGCAAACAGTAGCCCACGAGCAGTAATAACTATGACCTGTGAATGGGCTAACACATTAAAACATTGCGCGGTTAAAAACGGAGCGTAGCGAGTATTAAATTACAAAAAAAAAATAGATTAATCCCTGTGAGGCAGGATATAGCAGGGCCAGGTTATGCAAGCGCTCAGCTGATGCGAAACCCCGAATATCAGCTCAGAAAGATTCTAAAGTAATTATCCCAAAATTTCTAATGTCAAAACTACCAGGGTTATGGCCATATAGTGACAGAGCAGTTTTCTCAGTGGAAATACATCAGGTACATAAATGAACGCTAAAGCAATCGCTTGAATAAACCTTCGGAAAACTTGTACCTACGTAGAGGCTCGCAAATAAATTACAATAACGCGGAAAAATCGCGAACGCCGCAAACAGAGTTCCGACAAAATAATTAACGGGTTCACGCGACTCCAAAGTAAGACAATCGGCTACCGTAATCGGTTCTCTAGCCACTATACGCTAAATATGACGTCAGACCTCAGCGACCGACATGCAAATGGCGTCGAAATAAACCTGAGGATATCGAGCAGACCGTAGGCAACATGCGTTAAGTACTGCCTTGAAACTGAAATACTAGCGCGGATGACCTAACATACAATTTGCAGGGGAGCTCAATGGGGCGCTGCGGCCGACAAACCCCCAGCAGCAGCGGAACCACCTAAACAGGACTTTCGTAGGTTCCACGGAGACGCCGTGGTTCGGGGCCAATTCAAAACCGAAGGCTCCTACAGGGTTGAGCCGCAGAGCTGACTTTACCAATTCGGGTAAGCTCGATTAAAGATTCAATAAAGATCAATAGCCTGCACAAAATGGGCGCTCGAAATTTGCATTAGCCCTATCATAATAACGCATTAAAATTATACAAACGCATGCACTAACATCTAACTAGACGAAGCATTGCTATGCCAAAAATATCATACATGCCCTATCTGTTAACGAGACGAGATTCTAATAACTAACTATAAGATTACACAAAGCACAAGGAGTGATAACTAAATCAGTTTCTTGCCTGTAGTAAAAAAACATGTCGGCTCCTAACCTGTGGCTTGCGGGGGGGCCGACGATGGCAGAAGCAACGGGGGTTCCAGCAGACACAGCGGGAGGCCCAGTGGACCGAGGAAGCGGTGATTCTGTCGCAGGTGAGTGCAGTGCTACACCCTCTAGAGTAGCTCCCAGGGAATTGCAGAATTCCTTGACTACTCGCTAATTTAAGGAGCCCGAATCGACGGTTTGGGTGCCCGCGGAGAGCAGCCGAACGAGGAATGCTAAGCCTCTTCAGATAGGAGTCCAACCTCTCGCAGGAAGCGTCCAAACTCTCCCAAGATCGTAGCCGACAGGAAATGGCATCCCACAGTAAATGAATGGCATCCGACAGTAAATGGCTATAACGTACAACGCCCAAATAAGAAGAAACTGGCCTTATCTTACCTCACCCTGGAATTGAACCAGAGGAAAGGGCAGAAACAATGCTGGCCTCAAACGAATCCGCAGTTGCGAAGGACGTAAGTATAACCAAATCAAATACGAACGTCTTAAGGGCACATGTGCTTTTTCAGATCCTCCGAAAAATCAAAACGGAGCTGAGCTATACTAATTAGCTCACCAATTTAAGCACACGGCCGAGGCACTAGCAGCCTGCACCAAGTTTAAAATGCGAAAGAACTCAAAAATCCACCAGTTACCAGTTATCAAAACTTTCCAAAATTTTTGGGCCAGAAGATGTAAAAAAAAACAGCCTGAAAAATCTGACTGCAAGAAGTGATATCCTTTATCTAGCAACAAATAGAATAGTGCAGAATAATTTGCAACAGGGGTTGCCTAAGCGCCATATACAAATATCTGTAGGAATATGACCAAAATAAATTTAATTAGTAGAATATGGGTAATTATTCGAAGAGTTGCTTACCAAACTGCTTGATAATTATAGGAAAATAATTAAAAATAAGATACAGCTAATTATACCTAGTTTAAAGCATGCAAAAATTGACAAAAGCCAACCATAAATATTCAAGTTCAGAATTCAGCTAGCAGAGGTTCAATACTACGGGGGACACTCCAAAAGTATCGTAACAAGTTAGATCTTAGAAATTTATGGAATGTTTTGTATTTTCATTTTCAATAGTGAATTTAAGTCGAGGATGTATATTATTAAATGTGTTTAAAAAAGTTAATTTATTAATTGGATCTGTTGCCATGATTATGTCATAGACATATCTTTGATAAAGGGAAAAGTTAGGATTCTGTTTCAACACGTCAGTCTCAATATCTTCTAAAACAAGATTGGCAATTGTGGATGATATAGGTGAGCCCATAGCACATCCAAAAGTTTGTGAATAGATTTCATTTTTAAAAGAGAAATAAGTAGTTTTTAGTACGAAATCGACAGCATTAATGAATTCATCCATAGGTATTTTAGTATGTTCTTTAATTTTTTGCCAGTTATTTCTTATTGTTTGTATTGTTATATATATAGGTATATTAGTGTATAGTGACTCTACATCTAGTGAGAATAAAGTGTGGTTATTATTTAAAGTTGTATTGTCAATTTTGTTTTGAAATTCCCAAGAGTCTTGGACACTAAATTTATTATTTGTCGTTATTTTAATTAATATTCCAGATAAGAATTTTGACAAGTTATAAGTAGGACTCATGTACGAAGTAACGATTGGTCGTAATGGTATGCCTTCTTTATGTAATTTTGGTAGTCCATATAGTTTAGGTGGATTTCCGCTGTGAGTGATAATTTTTTTATATGTAAAATTGTCTATGTAATTATGTTCGAGTAAGTGTTTTGCAATTTCGTTATTTCTTTTTGGATTGATGGTGTTATATCTTTAATTTTTTTTTTATAAGTTGTAATGAGTTTTGGATGATATAAACCATTGGTTTTGATTGATATGGATAAAATTATAACTTGAGATTGAAAAGAAAACTTCGTAAGAACTTAGATAAAAAATCAAACAGCTCACATATAAAACAGAAAATATATACAACCCAACAGACACTGATGTACCACAACACCTTAATCCTAATACTTTTGTAATAAATTTAACAAATACTAAAATTCCACAAAACATCAACGATGTCTTAAAACTAGGACCTAAATTTAATTATTTTCCTAATGACAAACAACCATACGAAAATATAATTGCCAGCATTGAACAAGGAATTATAATTTTCACAATACAAAATCAAAACTCACTACGAGCAAACATTTGCAATATTCTAATCAACCATAAAAATAATAATCATTTGAAATTAACTTTTGAACAGCAAAAATATAACAATGAATTAACTAAAAAAATTGCAGAAACTAAAACTTTCCTTAAAAACAACCAAGATTTGATTATAACCACTGCTGACAAAACCCAAAAAACAGTCATCTTAAATAAAACAGAATATAACAATAAAATCTATATTTTATTAAATGACACCAACACTTATAAAAAAGAAATTAAAGATATAACACCATCAATTCAAAAAAAAAAAAATAACGAAATTGCAAGAAACTTACTCGAACATAATTACATAGACAATTTTACATATAAAAAAATTATCACTCACAACGGAAATCCACCTAAACTATATGGACTACCAAAATTACATAAAGAAGGCATACCATTACGACCAATCGTTGCTTCGTACATGAGTCCTACTTATAACTTGTCAAAATTCTTATCTGGAATATTAACTAAAATAACGACAAATAATAACTTTAGTGTCCAAGACTCTTGGGAATCTAAAAAACAAAATTGACAATACAACTTTAAATAATAACCACACTTTATTCGCACTAGATGTAGTGTCACTATACACTAATATACCTATATATCTAGCAATACAAACAATAAGAAATAACTGGCAAAAAATTAAAGAACATACTAAAATACCTATGGATGAATTCATTAATGCTGTCGATTTCGTACTAAAAACTACTTATTTCTCTTTTAAAAATGAAATCTATTCACAAACTTTTGGATGTGCCAATCTTGTTTTAGAAGATATTGAGACTGAAGTGTTGAAACAGAATCCTAACTTTTCCCTTTATCAAAGATATGTCGATGACATAATCATGGCAACAGATCCAATTAATAAATTAACTTTTTTAAACACATTTAATAATATACATCCTCGACTTAAATTTACTATTGGAAATGAAAATACAAAACATTCCATAAATTTCTTAGATCTAACTTTATACAGACTATCCAACGAAAAAATACTTACCAATTGGTATAGAAAAAATATAAAATCAAATAGATATCTAAATTTCAATTCCACAACTAATTTAAAACACAAAAAAGTGTCATAAACAGTTTAGTAGACCGAGCAATTAAACTTTCGTCTAAACAATTTCATAAATAAAATTGAAAATTAAAAACTAACATCCTTATAAATAACAATTACCCACTTAAATTCATAAATAAACAAATTAAATTTCGATTACAAAAAATTAAAAACAAACTAAATACTTCTTGTAACTTACAACGTAACTGTTTGGGTTCTGATTTTAATATTCCTGACTCGGTATCTCAAAACAAATATATATCAATACCTTACATACCTAATATTTCGGAAAAAATAGAGAGAGAATTAAAGAAATATAACATCAATACAGCTTATAAAAATTACAATACAATAGAAAAGCATATATACACAAACCTCAAAGACAAAACACCTATCAACATGCAATCTGACTTAGTTTATCAAATTGACTGTAATAATTGTATTTCTACTTACATAGGCGAAACAAAACAACTATTGAAAAACCGAATATACCAACATAAATACTCAATTAAAGAAAACTTAATTTCACCGTCCAATAAAACTGCACTCACAGATCACACTATAGAAAGTTTCCATAACTTCAATTTTTCAACACCTAAAATTTTACATAAAGAGGCTAACACGCGTAAAAGAAAGTGCTTAGAAATGATCGAAATTAAAAAAAAATGCTATCAATTATAAAACAGACATTGAAAATCTAAGCACTATTTACCATAACTTATTTAAATAACTCCATCAGTACTATTCAGCATATATTTATTTGAGTAAAACTGTTCGAATTTTTCTTTCCAATTTTATAGTAGCCCTAAAATTTTATTTTAATAACTTCGTCTCATCAATTTTTCCGAAATACGGACCTGACCTTAAATTAAAAATGCTTACGCATACTTTTGACATCTTGCACTTTTCCTCATTCTGGCTGCTTGTTTCATCAAAACAAGATGTCTTTCACTTTATAAAACGTTTATTTGTTTAATTACATTGACTAATTTATAGTTAATGTTTAACCTCAATCAATAATGATTGTTTAAAATTTTTCATTATTTCATCTTTTTGACACCTTATATTTGCAATGTGGCTTATTTAGTCACTTGCAAAATTTGTTACTAATTATTATAAACTTTCCTGGAAGCCATTTTGGTAAGCCTTGAAAAATTTTTGTGTATTCACTTAATCTAATTTTTAACCCTTGTATTTTAATTATAACGCTTCTTAATCATTTCTGATGAAGCCATCTAAAGTGGCGAAACGTCAAATAATTCATCAACTTATATATGTGTGACTTTTGGACCATAAGGAACAACAACACATTTTTATACTTCAATAAATGTTTTGGCTAACTATCTCCAACAACTGTATTATTCATTATTAATGTGGAGATTATTAATGTCAAAACAATTTGAAATTATGTGAAATTTCAAGAATGCATGATTATAATTATTTTTTGAAGAATAAAGAATCACAAGTCGTAAACATGTTTATTAATAATAATAATAATAATAATAATATTGTCTTTATTTCTGCCACTTGTAAACGTACAAATTATCATGTAAATACATAAATACATAAAACCAAAATTAGTCGGCAAGAAATCTTAGGGTGGAGTTCAGATGCCGTATTTAAGATAGGCCCTGCTCTTCCACTCAAACCCTAAAATTTAAAATAAAAAACTTATTTTTTTTTAATTGAATGCCTATATGTAAAAAAAATTATTAAAACTAAAAAATGATGCCCCGAATGAACCTTTACTACGACGAAAAAACAGAAATAACTATATATAATTAAGAGCAGCAGATCTAAATTATAAGCGTTTCTATCCCTGTTCCTTCAGAAGCGCCAAAAATAGACGTCGCTTAAATGACATTATGTTTAGATGTTTTGTATTATTAGGCAATGCGTTGTAACTTTTAGAAATATTGTATCGAAATGATCTCTGAAAAAAGGCTGTCCTATGAAGAGGTGGTGTTATGGTAAGATCTATATTACGTAGGTTTAAGTTGTGAATATCATTGCGGAAAACTATTTTCTTAAATAAATATGTTGGATTTTTATTTATTATGATTTTATGATAATGACATGCTATTTGTAGTTTAAGCCTATTATTCATATTAAGCCACTTTAGCTGAGATATACGTTGATATTTCCTTATACCGAAGATGTAACGCAGGCAGGAGTTTTGGACACGCTGAATACGACTCAAATTATCCCGATCAAGGCATGGTCCATACACAGAAGAGCAATAGGAGAAATGGGATAGAGCTAGCGATTCGCATAACATAGCTTTAGTGCTACTACTTAAATAGCCTCTGTGGGGGTAAAGAAGCTTTAAATTCATGTAAGCTCGGCGGATATTATTAGATATATGTTGACGAAATCTAAAGCTTTCATCTAGTATGACACCAAGGTTTTTGGCACTATCAGTTACAGGTACGTCAACACCATTTATAGTAAATTTCGCAAAACCCTTTAGAGCAATGATTTCGTTCCTGTTCCCAAACAACAAGATATTAGATTTTAATGGATTAAGAGTAAGACAGTGTTTATAGGAATCTTCAAAAAGCGTTTGTAAGTCTACGTTGATATCACTGACAGCTTGAATAGAATTATTTGGAGGAAATGAATGGTACAATTGTGTATCGTCTGCATACATTTGAGTTTTACATGTTTTGAGCCGTTTGTGTAAGGTAGACGTATAAATTGTAAATAATAATGGTCCTAAAATGGAACCCTGTGGTACGCCACTGATTACGGGCCTAATATGAGACGATGAATTACATAACTCTACGGCTTGTGATCTATTTCTAAGATAAGTTGACAGAAAATTAACAGAGTTGTCACTCAGGCCAATATAATGCAAAATTGCAAGTAGTACAGAATGAGAGATGGTGTCAAAAGCCTTACTATAATCTAGCAAGACTAATACACTAATCTCTCCACGATCGGCAGCTGCAATAATATCATCCGTGACATTAAGTAGAGCGGTTGCACAGCTGTGTCCCTGCCTAAAACCTGACTGTGTGTCGGGAAGTATACTGTTTTTAGTTAAATGAGTAATTAGTTGAGAATTGATAATTTTTTCTAAGATTTTTGATAATGTGGGCAGAATGCTGATAGGCCGCAAGTCACTATATTCACTAGGATCACATTTTTTGGGAATAGGAACGACGATGGGAATAGACCCTTTGAACCTTTAATAGTATATTATGATACTAGTGTATAAGTACGCCAGATACCTATAGCCGAATAGTGTATAACGCCGCAGATTCAAGCCCGAAGGCCCAGCCTGTTCATTATCCACCATGACGCATAATTCTGGGTCCGCTAACACACAAACACAGACTAACACTCATACAACACACTTCTAAGATTGCCAAGCTCCAACTGCAAAACCGATTTAAAAATATTCACTGACATTACAACATGCACGAACCGCACAAGTGGCGCCGACAGCAGGCATTGATCGTGTTAAGAGCACGACACAAAGCGGAGTGCTTTTAAAGTTGCTAGTGCTTTAACGGCACTTATACACGTGTACCATACGCTATTTTTTCTATGATCGTAACAAGAAATATAAAAACTTAGTTCAAAGATACTTTTTCTGTCACATTGTGTTAGATATTCTAGGTTATGTTGACATTCAAATTTACGGCAAAGCGTGTTAAAACACGCCACCAATGGCAATGTGTGAAAAAGACATAATTTGGGCGATAATATTAAGAGTGCTACAAACGTCAGTTTTGACACTAGAAACTAGTGATGTAAAAAAACGATTTTTTTTAAATCAAATAAAAAACCACAAAAAACTTTTTTTTTTAAATTCATTTTTGTAATTGTCGGCACGTTTTGGTAGGTATGGTTGATGGCAGGTAAGCAAACGACAAAATTTAAACTTATTTTGATTTTACATGCATTTTAAAGTTCAAGAAAACTACAGCACAGACTAGACAAATGTTTAATAAACAAAAGTAACATTTTATACCTACTGCCTACTTGTATTATGTATTACATGCAGAACAGCAAAGCGCATGCATGCGTCTATGCGAGCACCCCCCCCCCCCCCACGGTTAAAGTTGTTTTAAGGAAATTGTCGAGCTGATAAGACTAATCCAGTTACGTTAGCGATTTATCAGTCATCACATGGGCGACGTAAACTGCATGGATACTGGCTCCGAGTCTATTGAGGAGTCAGCCATGTCTGTTAACGAGTAATTTCTGCATTATTATAATAATTTCTATATCCACTTTGGCTATGAAATGTAATGCATTATTTTTCTTTAGAAATATTTGTTTTTTTTTATTATAAATTCTATAAATTCACTTTACCTATGTAATGTATTATTTTTTTTAGAAATATCTGTTTTTTGTTTTTCCAAAGAATATTACTTGTTGTTATTCACTACACTTTAACTCTGAAAAAAAAACGTATTTAAAAAAACAGACCGCTTGGGTTTTTTACAAAAAAAAGAGGTTTTTTTTTAAAACGAACGGTTTTTTTTCTTTGGTTGCATCACTACTACAAACTGTGCAAAAAGTTATCATTTTGACACGATTGTAGAAAAAACAAGTTTATACATGCAGAATAATAAAACTATGTCCATTTAAAATTACTGTGAATTTATAGTGCTGTCACATTTTATAGTAAAGCAATTAATCTTAAACAAAAATCAAAATAAATTATGTATGTGAAATATCAGCCGAGTACTAGTTGTATAAGTTGATAAAGCAAGATAAAAAAATTCCTGGAGATTTCTAATCAAAATGTGACTATAAGTCACCGAAAGGTGCAAAGAATTAAATTTATTTATTTACAACACAAATCAGTCAATAATAAATATGCTACACTTAAACTTTATACAGGGTGTAACAAAAAATCACCATCAAATTTCTAGGGTGTGAAAACAAGAAAACAATTCTTATAGACATGGATTTGCTAATGCCAGAGCTGGGCAGTATTTGTATTTGTAAATACTTTTTGTTATTTAAATACTTTGTAGTATTTAATTACTATGTATTTAAATACTTTTTAATGGGCTGTATTTGTGTTTGTAGGTGCAAATACTTTGCAAAGTATTTAGTATTTAAATACAATTTTAGAAGTATTTAAATATTTTGAGAGTATTTAAATATTCTCAAAGTATTTAAATATTCTCAAATGATGACGTATTGGACGTTTAAAATTACGAAAAAAGTATTTACTACTTGGATATATTTATTGAAGAAATAAAGGTAATTAAATACCTTAGAGAGTATTTAACTACTTTTATTTCTTAAAAAATATATTTATAACGAGTAAATACTTTTTGCATAATTTTAAACGTCTTTTAGATAATCATTTGAACTATTCTGCATTATTAGGCATTACACGTTGGAATTCACACTATACCGTGTGTCCACAGGAGTACGCACCATAGAGATAAGATAATGCTAATAGAATATAAACATCAACCAGTGCTATGACCACCGTCCCTTTTCTTGTACCATTTATAACAATATTGTTTCATACAGTGGCGAGTCAGAAGCCAGAAAACAACGTTTTAGCGTCCCTGCGATCACAACATTAGCCGTTCTTTCTATTCTATTTGGTTATCCCTATGGTGCGTTTTCCTGTGGACACACGGTACCTATATATTATGGATTCGTGATACCAACAATCGCCAGGATGAAAATTAATCTCAAAAAACTAAAAACAGAAAATCTCAAGTATTTTTCTTCCTCAAATATAAAACATATAACCTTAGATGCTAAATTTGAAGGACAACTTTGTATTTAAAATGAAAAATTTAAATTGATCTTCAAATTTGTTATTAGCTGAAGGCCTGCAACTGATGGCAAAGACGTAAAAGAACTGTTATGTATATGAAAACAAAAAATTAAGAAAAGCGTTTATATTGTTTTAGATTTATATTTCTTTAACTAACTTTATTTACTTTTTCGTTAATATTCAGACGAGGAAGAGGCAGACCACGAGAAACATGGGAAGGAAGTTTAGGGAAACGAGTGATGGGACGAGGAAAAGACTTGAGGGAAGTGGGGCAAATGGCAGCCGATCGTGACCTAGGGAAAGGAAAAGAAGAAGAAGCTGAAGAAGTTAATATTCAATATAAGTAATTTTATCAAAAAAGTATTTTCTGGATTTTAAGATTCTTTTTGCCGAAATATTTATAAAATAAAGTCTAAACTATGCATTCACCACAAAGCAATATTTATCTATTTTTCGGGTTTTTAATAATTAATGTAAAATAGCTTAAGTTATGCCATATGTACTCAAGTATTCAAATGAAAGGAAATTATGAACTTTAAATTTAGTTTTGAAAAATTGTTAAACTGCTAAAAAGATTATAAATGCTGCATTACTATTTAAATACTTCACACATCTTTTTACATTTTAGTGATATCTAAAAACTAGAAGTACTTAAAGACTTTTAAATATTTAAATACCTACTTTTAAAATATTTAAATACTTTTAAAATATTTAAATACTTTTAAAGTACTGAAATACATTTATAAAAGTATGTAACTATTAAATATTATAGGTATTTATTATTTAAATATATTTGATTTTCATAAAGTATTTAGTATTTAGTAGTTAAATACTTTTTAAAAGTATTTTGCCCAACTCTGGCTAATGCCTACATACATGGATATTGCTTAATAAAGATAAAAAAAATAATTCTTTTGGTAAGATATTCAAATAACTATGTAAAACAAAAACAAAACAGTAACAGTTCGGTATTGTACAAATGTTCAACATGTAAGCCTTGGTTGTTGATACAACATTCGATTGTTCTTATGGAGGACTGTCTTACACATGCAAATACTCTCAAGTCACCTTTTATTTCATCACTTGCAATTTGAATCCCTTGCCAAAATTGCTGTGATTATCGACATCTTCCGCGTAAACAATACTTTTTAAATGACCCCAAACATAAAAATCCGATACATTCAAGCAAGGAGAGCAAGGCAGCCATCAAATAGGACTCCCTCGACCAAGCCAACGATTTCCTGTCTTGGTAGGAAAATCTGGGGGGTGCATCATCTTGAAGAAACTAGATGGCTTGTCCAGTTAAAATTGGTGCATCTCCTAGTAGTAGCGGTAGTTTTCCAATAAAGTCTAAATAAGATGCACCACTGAGTCGTTGAGGTAAGTTATAGGAACCAATAAGGTGGTCATCTATTATTTCTACAAACATTTCTAGAAAACTGGTGCTGGTACTTCGAACATCTCACTGCATGAGGATTCTTGTCTGCCCAGTTATGTGCGTCATGACGATTGAAAATTCAATTTCTTGTAAAAACAGACTGTCAGAATGTCAGTTTAGAATTGTTGGTTTTCAGAATGGTTCCCCAGTAGCCAACAAGAAAACTGTTTTCTGCGAGGATACTCTCAGGCAATAATGCCTGCCCTTTCTGGATATGGTAGGGCGTAGGGATATTAAAGTTGTTCAAGCAAAGTTCGCCAAGCCTTCGTATGCAAAACACCTACAATTGCAGACACCCTCCTTGTACTCACCGCAGAATTTAGTTCGACCATATTAAGAATTCCTTCTTTTACTTCGACGTTACGAAGTTGGCGTAGTACGAAATGCCTATGAGATTGAAATGAGCCAATTTCTCTCAAACGTTGCTCAAAAACGAATAATATCTTAGCACCTAATATAAGTAATTCTAATAATAACATTTTTGGATGCTATTTAGCAATATCCACGTAAGTATTAGCACACTCAGCAATATCCACGTAAGTATTAGCACACTCATGTTTTTTTTTTTTTTTTTTGGTTCACTTCAAACGCTAGAACTTTGATGGTGTTACAACCATGTATACAGAAAAATTTAGAATGACAATGTGGTCTCATGTGTTTTCTATTAATATTATTCTGAAAGATATTTCCGTAATGCAAGAGTATAAAATAAAATAATTGACTGTACACATGCACCACATTTCTCTAAATGTTATTTCACTTTTATATCAATAGAAGAAAAGGGACAAGCAATAGTACCATAAATATAAATTTCTTAGCAAAATCATAGGTTTTGAAATTTTTTTATAAAATAATTAATAGGGATGTCGTACCCGGTCTAAAATCAAACCCGGGTACCCGAAAACAGTACCCGGGTACCCTCGGGTACCCGAAGATTTTACATTTTGCCTTATTATTTTATCCGAAATTGGTAGCAGCATCAACATCACACAGAGGATGTTTATGTTACTTCAACCCATACTGACGCGATTTAATGGTACTATTGGGGTTGAAATATTTCCGTGGAGCGGATTTATTGCCTTATATGAAACAAGAATCAACATTATGTGGTATGTTATTGCTGCATTGTTGTTTTTCTAGAGCTTATTATTATTGTTTTTAAGTTTTTATTATCTTCTCCGAAAAGGGCTGACTTTCTAGACATTACATAATTTACTAGTCGGGTACCCGGGTCCTGAAAATATACCCGGGTTTACTATTACCCGGGTCGGCCCGGGTACCCGGGTACCCGCCGACATCCCTAATAATTAACTAGTTTTTTCTATATGGTTTGCAAAACTACTACGTTACTAATACAAAACTGTTTAAAAATGAGTTACTTTAGAACAGGGCCTTAGAAATAAGGCGTTTTGCATGTCATTTTCATAGCTCTCTGTATTTTATTTTTTATTTTTTTATTTTATATCTGTACTCAGCCAACAGCCGTTAGGCCAATTATAGGCGTCGCTGTACATTCTACATAATTCTAATTATAACCAACATTCCCTTAATAATATAAAAACCATTTCTACAATAATTACCTTGCAAAGGACTTCTACAGGCGTCGACATTTTCTTCTCACTGATTTTTTCATATTTTTGTTTCTTTGTGGCTGCTTTGAGTCCTTGCCAGGGTAAACAACCTCTATTAAAATACATGAGTACATATCCCAGGCTCTCCATGTCGTCTCTACGTGACTGTTCAATACCGAGATGTGCATTGATGGATGCGTATCTAGCAGTTCCTGTTAAGTTTTTATCTTCACGGTATCCGATGTGACATCTAGTACGGGCATCTCTAAATTTCTTAGCAAGACCAAAATCGATGAGGAACAATTTGTTGCAATGTCTACCAATGCCCATTAGGAAATTGTCGGGCTTTATATCACGGTGAATAAAAGATTTACAATGGACATATTCTATACGACCGATCATTTGATCTGCAAGCATGAGAACTGTTTTGATTGTGAATCGGCGCGAGCAGAAATTGAATAAGTCTTCGAGGGAGGGACCCAGGAGGTCCATAACCAGGACGTTGTACTCTTTTTCTTGACCATAGTATCTGAAAACAAAAGATATTTATTATTTTCTGCATAAAATATTGACTTTATTGTAACAGTGGGATTAATAAGTTTTACGTTAACGAATTCCTCATGAAAATACTTAACAAAGTGCTGCAATTTAGTTAATTCTCTGATTTATGAACAAATTTGAAAAATATTTATGATTAAATACGGAAATATTTATTATCACTAATACCTCCTATTACAAGACACAACTTTACCAACCAGTGAATCACGCCAGCGATACCTATGTGACTGCCTGATGTGCCACAGTCATATTTGTAATTATGCCGCAGATGATTAGGTTTGTGAATCATGCAGATGCAATTAAGAGAGTATAAACTATAAAGGAACTAGCACTACTGCTATGTGTTACTGCTTTAAATGTACAGAACGAAATCCTGCTTGTCAGTAATATACAAATAGTTAAGTATACGTACAGTCAATCTACCAAAATCTATTCATACTTTAAACATTGTGCTAAAGCAATCAATAACTATTTATGTAAGTGAATATAAGTGTAGACCTCCAAATGTTATTCGGCAAGTCATGCGATGCTATTTTTAAAACATCATCTATTCAGGTATAGCAAAAAGTTAGTTTGTACTGTGATTTTGTACAGAAAAATTGCACCGTTGTTTAGAGGTTTGTTAATTTAGTTGACACAAAATGAAACACAGAATTCTGACATCATTCAAGTTATAAGAAATTTAAGACTTGCTATTACATTCACAGTTGGTTGATTTACGTTTCTATATTTGCTCTAATAATTTTTTAAAAAATTTAGTATTGTAATTTTGTGTGTATTTAAAATACAAATTAGTTATTGTACAAGTTTATTGAGTTAATTTAGTGGTGAGTGTAGACATCCCAAATATATAGTATGATCAAAAATTATTTTCATCTAGTATGGCTATGGAATAGTTCCTAATTTATAAATACAACTATAAGGCACTTAAAAATCAAATGTCAAGTTCGATACTTAAATGTAAACGTAGCGAAATTAATAAATTAGGAACTATGCTATGGCCATAATAGATGAAAATATATTTTGATCATACTTTATTTCCCAACTCTCATTTTCATATATTACAAAAATAATGTTTCTATAGACCATCTATGAAATAGTTTGAAATACACTTCTTACAGCATTAAATTATATCAACCAGGTTTTAAGTTTCGCAGATATTTAATCCATATTAATGTTCAATAGTTGTGATACTATGTATCTGTCGAATTCAATTTGGACAAAAGTTAATGAATCAAAACAATCGCTAATTTTAGAACAATGGCCATTCATTTGTTGACAATAACACTAATTTTATCTAATGTGATTTTCATTTCCAGATCCTTTCAAGAGAATAAAAACAACTTTGTATCTGGTCTGTCCTACTGATTACTTTTAATACTAGCTGAAACAAAAGTTACCAATGTTTTTAAAGAAAAGGAATTAGTCATAAAATTTCCATTAAAAAAATCTGATGACTACGCAAGAGGCAAGACTACTATAAACACCTGTGAAACTTTTCAAATATGTATAGACGCAAATTAAGTTCTTTCTCCCGTTTGAAATTTGAAGAACATCTACATATTCTACACCTAGTTTAAAAAATGAATTAAGCCCGTAAGCCGTTCAAAGTCTGAAGGATTAGATTATGATGTTTAACAACAGATTGATAATACTAGAAGTTCCCATTTTTTTTACTGCTTCAAATAATGTTGTTACCTGTGTAGCCCAATTAAAGAATCCTATCGTGTGTTCCAAAAAAAAAACTCAATTTAGGGTAGGCCTTGGAAAGTAAGATAGAAAATCTAGTCATGTCTTAACTTAAGTCTGTAGGTGAATGTCAGATTGCATTTTGTTTATGAAAACATCTGTCACTGTGACAGGCAAAAGTTCACACTGCATTAAGTTTACTTGAATCAAGTAAAAAGGAAAATAAGATGGCATTTACACAACAACAAGTGTATTAATCATAACAGTCAATAAAAATTGTTTTCATTTGCTTCAATGGGTATCTATCAAGTTATGGCAAACTTCAATTTGATCAAGGCATGCTGCGAATGAGTTTTTTTTTTAAACACATGATATTATACCAAAGTTTAGCTAATTTTAACTGGCCTTAGTTGCTTACAATACTTGGGCACATTATAATTTTTTTTATTCTTCAGAATAGATAATATAGAATATAAAAACAGTTTTATATTTAAGTAACAATTAACAATGTTTCAGTTCTTTGTAAAGATAATGCAAAGATTTCAATTCGGTACTCTGTAAACATGAATACTTTGTATCAGCAAAGTTTATAATAAAAAAGACAAATTAGGAATGAAAACGTTTTGACATTTCTATGAAATTTCCTGGTGTTATTGCAATGTAATTACTATTAGGAAGATAGTCGACAACACGGCAATGAAATCAAACAAAGCAAGATTAAAGTGATGATAATCAATCATGCTGATAACAGGCCTGACATATTGTATGTTAAGAGATGCAGAGTAGTGAAGCAGTTTATTTATCTAGGAGCGCCAATCACAAATGATGAAGGATGCACAAGATGATTCGCAAAACAGCAAGAAGAACAACAGAAAAACAGTGCAATAACACAGAACCCCAAAAAGAAAATCGTAAAAACACCAATTTTCCCAGTATGTATTACTATACATGTTGAATAGTAGACTCTACGAGCTGAAGACAGAAAAGAAATAGATGCATTTGAGTTATGCTGCTGAAAAAGAGTACTGCATGTTTCTTGGACCGCAAGGATAGATAAACTAAAAGAATCTTAATGACTTTACAAATAGTATACTCACGTATACTTAAATGCCTTGGCAACGAAGAGAAGAAGACAACCTATAAAGATTGATAATCCAAGGAAAAATGGAAGGCTCCAGATGAAGAGGAAGGTTTCCACAACGCTGGTATGATCAAATCAAAGAGACAAGCGAATATATGCTGAATCAAGCTACAAGAAACGCCACAAACTGTGAGTGATGGCGAGCAATGGTGCATAAAGCATGAGAATAAAACTACACAGACGATTCCCCATATTTACTATATAATTTGTGCAGAATATTAGCATTTTCAGAATTAGATAATATATTGTTTTGTTTTGTAACTGATTGATTTTGTTGATCTGACTTTATTAGTATTACAAATGACGCAAAGGAGATAAAACGTATTTTCTAATCAGTGATTATGAGTAAATTAATTCTTGTTGAAGTTTTGTATGCTTGTTTATCATTGGTATTTGAATATCGTGTAAACTTCAATAATGTGTGTTATGTCCGTTATATAGGGTGACCCATAAATGCCTTTATCTTCATCGGAGTTGTTATGCATTCTTAACCAAATTAATTTTAGTATCGTTAAAGAGCTTCATTACAGCTCTCAGTACGGTAATATCCAATACCGCACTCTTTTTATATAAAAAAAAATACATGAACTAGAGTTTATTGATGAAGATAAAATATTGAAAAATACACGTTTGGTTATGGCGCATAACGAAACTCGTTTTATTGCCGCAAAACTCGACTCACCGCCTAGTTTTGGCAATCAAGCTCATTTTGTTAAGATGCTCATAATAAAATTTGTATCGTTAATATCTATAACACACTTTGAGAGATATGTATGTTCATATGGCGTATTTTGGCTGGGAAGCGCAGTTTTGTGACCCAAGCAATTCAACCGCCAACTCTATGATACCTTGAGATTATCATATCAGTATATATTGTGTGTAGCAGATGTTGTGTGTGGTCAGGTTATTCTTTCGCAGAGACCAGTCTTCTGGGAAGAGTGCCGTTAATTGTATCCGAGGAAAAATTCCGCCTGACCATGGATTCAAACTAAGAATTCGCTTATTACAAGCCTGACGCTCTGAACCTATGCGCCACACGGTCGTTACTTTGGGAGGTAATAGTAGAGATCAAAATAAGGCAAAAAGTTCTGATAACCATAGGACTGGAAATGCGTTTTAAGGAAGCTATAGCCTTGAGAAAAGTAATAAAAAAACACGGATTTTATTTAATTAAATAATACAGATAAATCAAATTTGGTGAAATTTGGCATGTCTGCATGATTTTATATGCTGAATGAGATGACCTTGAAAAAAGTTGATATATGGTTCAGAAGGGGTAGTTCATGCAAGAGTGGGGAAATGTGGTGGGGGTTTTATGCAATATTTTTTTTTACAGTCAAAATGTGTCTATTTTAGTTAAATAATCTAAAAAGTTACGACTTCTTTACATAAAAAAGGTACTATTTTTTGGAAGTTGGGAGCAGTAGTTTTCGAGAAAAGTGAACCTAAAAATTCAAATTTGCTGCTTCAGAAGCATAATCCTTCACCCTTCTCAGAGCTGTAGCTCCTTTAAGACGCATTTCAGGATCTATATCCATAGAAACATTTGTCTTATTTTGATGAATGCTATCACTCCTTAAAGTTCGTTACCCTATTACACCCTAAGGTGTTAAAAACAGGGTAAGAAACATAAATACAAATACTAGTAATACAAATTTTCACAATACACCTAGTCAGAGAACAAAGCATACGATATCTATATTAAAATAGATTGCAAAAATACTTACAACGCACACCCACCAGCCAGGAAGTTAACAAAGAATGGAAGAACAAAAGACAGTAAAACAGCGAATAAAGCAGTTGGAAAGAAAAAGAAAATAAAGAAAACTGGAGGACTTAAAAGATGGAATGAAGAAGTAGAAAACGCCATTAAAAAAAGGATATCTGACATACTTACAAAGAAAAACCCCAGAAAATAAAACAATGCTACAACAACCAACAAAATATAGCAAAACAGGTAATAATGAAAGCTCATGAAAACTCCTGGCTATGGCTGATATGCAACGTAGAACATGATGTGCAGGGTGGGCAAATTTCGATGTTTGCATTGGGAATCTTGATAACTATATGATATATGGAAAAATCTCTTTTTCAGAGAAAAGCTTGATGGTGAAAACCAAAATTGGCTATTGCAGTTTGTTTTCGAGTTATAAATGAAAGTTCGATTTTTCTACTTTTAGTTTTGTGCCTTATTAATATTGTTTCTTAATATGTATATGTATATCACTAAAATGGGAAAAAATTCCTCTTTCTCATGATGTCACAGCCAACTATAAGTTCCATATAAGGAAAATACAACTTTATTGTATACTTCGAAATTCAAAACTTGTTTTGAAAAACTTACTATGCTACTGCATTTCTATAAAAAAAGTGCCTGAAGAATGTAGATATAATTTTTCTCCATTTTCATAAATTGGGGCGATACAGCCATAAAATGAATAACCGAACTTTTGTTTATAACTTGAAAACAAAGAACAGCGAATTTTGATTTTCACCATTAAGCTATTCTCGAAAAAAGATCAAGAATGGGGGGTTAATTTTTCCATATATCTTACAGTTATCGAGATTCCCTATGAAAACATTGAAATTTGCCCACCCTGTCATGGAAAACCAGAATTTCCCTACAGAATGTAGAAAATTCACGCAGTAATGGATGTAGCAAAATTAAAAACTTCCTAAACGGTAATGAGTGGATAGAGCACTACACAAATCTATGGAATCTAGAAACTAATATTATTGTAGACATAATCACTATAGAGGAGTTAAAACCTCTAACGAAAATTATTAACCGGAAAGCTGCAGGGCCCGGTGGATTAGCACAGAACTATTAAAACACGGAGGGACACTTTTCGAGTTTACTCGACTACTGCACCTTTTAAATGAATATTGGTGAATGAAGATCCCAACAGAACGGCAGACTACAGAAGTTATATCCATGTTCAACAAAGGAGACTGCTCAAAACGTTCAAACTACCGAGGAATTAGTACTGCACACAAAATATACTCGAAAATAATGTAATTAATAAAAGATTTAAACCTATTGTCGAGGTACTACTAGATGAAGATCAATCCGAATTTTGCAAAGGTCATTCATGCAGTGACAACATATTTATTTAAAACGATTAATCGAAAAAACAGGGAATTCAACTTGGAAACCCACATTGCATTTATAGACTTTAAAAAGTTTTTTACTGCTTAGACAGAGAGAAACTTCAACAGTTAACGAAAGAAAGATTATACGCTAACCTTTTAATAGTAATTATAAATTCATTATATAAAAACACAAATATAATAATAAATAATAGTGGCAGCAAGACAAAAAACAATCCAAATTAGTCGAGGACTTCGATAAGGATGCGAGCTATCACCTACCCTTTTTAATATATATATTGAAACCTGGGGATAAAACTATGAGAAGGAAATAACCTACATTTACTGTTATATGCCCACGACTTTAACAATAATTCAAAGCAGCAAAGATGATTTACATACCTCTCCTAAAACTTTGCGAAAATTACAAAACAAAAGATAATGGTTTTCAAAGGAAAAGAAATAGTACGTTTAGTACATTCAAAAATTATAGTAGATGGTATGACCCTAGAATAAGTATCCCATTTTAACTACCTACGCTGCGATACTGCATATGAAAACAACAAAGATGTAGAGAATAAAGTTCATATATTTTAAGTAGCCGGCAGTATGACTGAGCAATCTTAGATATCTCGCGACACTTGTAAAAGTTAAGCTCCAGTCTGCTTGGTCAGTACTTTCTCATTCTGATCAACTTTTCTTAATAAAATTTTGCCGAATCGTGAACAAAAAGGGTAGTTTACCTGAAAATAAAATACAATTTATATAAAATGTTGCCATATCTTGAACTAAAAGGGTAGTTTACAGGAAAATAAAATACAATTTATATTGTTTATGTCCTACCAGTACATTAATTGAAATTAATGACTCTATTTTAAGGCATCTTAGATACAAAATAACGCTCCAGGGCAATTATTTTCTTCATAAGAACACTAGGGTTATTATGAAAAATTAACAGTATTTGTTTCCATGGATAGCACTTTTATTTCAAAAATTATGCACCACTGTCACAATGAAAATTAATGACAGCTCAGCTAATGTCACAAATCTAACTTAGATCAGCTAACTAGATCAATCTTAAATACTATATCATAGTAATTATATGAATTGAATATGAATATGAATTTGGTAAGAAAATTGGTAGGACATAAAACCTTGAAGGCACCACAGGCATTATGAGCTAAGAGCCCGCGATTGTTGTACACACCTCGGGCCAAAGGCCCTCGGTTAGTACACTAACAATCTTGGGCTCTTACTTTACTCATAATGCCCTTGGTACCTTAATAACTATTAATCTAAAAAATAACGGTTTTTTCTAAGTCGACAGAGCTTCCTGAAATTTTGTATAGGGCCATAATTTCTCATTCTGAACAACTTTTCTTAATAAAATGTTGCCGTATCACAAACAAAAAGGGTAGTTTACCTGAAAATAACAGTTTTTGCTTGCCTGTCAAGACCTACTTGTTTTTCAATAACTGAAAATATTCTTAAAATTCTTTTCAAACCAATCAGGACCAAATCCCAGAACCTTAAAATACAATTCAAACATTTTTAGTCCATCTCACCTCTTGTAACATCAATCCTGGGACACACTGTATATTTCAAGCAATTTGCTGAACAATAAATAGAACTCTAAAATACAAACAAGAAAGGAAACCTGAATGAAATTTTACAAAACCATGGCTGTGCCTGTACTTACATATGGCAGTGAATCGTGTATAACTAACACAATACAAACAACATATACAAGATGCCTAAGAAGCGTTAAAGGATGTATGCGAATCGATAGAATAAAAAATCTAGTGTGATACACTCACACAACTTCCTTTTACAGTGATCTTATAATTAGTCAAAAATTTCATTTTTAATTTCTAAGCATTTGTCAAAATTTTTCAAAAATTACAAATTCTATAAAAACGGTACAAAATAATAGAGCGTTAGTTGAAGAGACAAATTTTCTCTAAAATTTTAAGCTGAATTCAAAAATGTAATAATATACCAGGTGTTCTATTTAAAATAGGAGCTAATACAAAAAAAATTGAAAAAAAACAAGAGAAGCCCACTTTAGAAGTATTCAACTGGAAAATGAATTAGTTCACATCAATACACATTAAAAATGTAATAAAAATGTAAAGTAAAAAATCGAAAAAAACTGAAATATCACAAGAGTAAACACCTACTTCCGGTTATGCGATTTTCTTCAAAAGCTTGCTGTCTCATCTACATACTACACAAAACTTATATATGAAGTTTCAACGTCATACCTCTTTTCATTTTTGAGATATTCTGTTCACAGACAGACAGACAGACAGACAGACAGACAGACAGACAGACACAGACAGACCAATGAAAAAAAAAATTTTTTTTGGGTACAGGGGACTCTAAAACGTGAAGATCTGTTAAAAACTCCATTTCGAATTTTTGGGGTGAATCCAATACTTCCTTTATAGTAAAAGGAAGTAAAAACCAAGAAATAAGAGAAGAATTGGGAATTTTTAACGTAACTGACCAGATAGAAGAGTACCGAGACAATTGAAAACAACATACGAGGAATATTTTTTCCAACCTCCGATTCAGTAGAAATAAAAACAAGAATAGATATGAAGCATTTATTGTATAGATTGTAGACAATGTAAGTGCATCTCTTAGCTACATTTCTACATAATCGCCATTTCGATCATACTGTGGCACGAGTTTTTCTATCAAAGAAGGTTTCCCCCGGTCATTCAGTTAGCCCTCTACGTTGGTTTTCAGCTTTTTTAAATGCTCTTCACTGTTCTTGCAAACAACCGTCGCTCATAAACTGTACTCATTTGACGATGAATTTTGGCTAGATTAAAGCCCTTCAGAGTCTACATCTTTAGCCAGAAGAAGGCGCACACCGTTAACAGCATACTAGGTGATGTGGTTAGTATCACACCTTTGACGACTGCCTATTTGAACAACCGCGGTTTTGGTATCCAATTTTTAAATTTACTGGGTAGACCGTCCGGCATTTGCCAGATGTGGGGATTGAACCCTGTACTGTACCATAGCATCGCAGCAGAGTTCCCTAACCACTCGGCCACAATGACGCCTCTAGTTTTACAAGGTTTATAAAATATCGATTACTATTTATAAATTTTATTTGTTTAGTAATTACTATTTATATACGTCATTACCTTACTACAATTAACGGATGCATTATCATAACATTTGTGATAGAAGTGACCAATTAATTTATTAAAATATTAGCTTAAAACCGGACGCGGCTCTGGGTTTGTTTTGAAAGTACATACGCCTAGGAGTATAGGTATATAGGAATCAGTCTACCGCCGATTTTCAGCGTTTGATCTACCCCATTACTCCATTAGCTGTTCACATATTTACTCTACCAGCCGATATTTGATCTAATAGTGTGACACAGTGGTCTTGGGATACATGAACGTTAACGTACATCATTAAATGATCCTGTTATTAATCCCATGTATGGATTATATTAAGCCTGTTAATTTATTCAATAGGCAAATGCAGCAGCGAATGCATTCCAGTGTGCAGTATTGGGGAAAATTTGCCCCATTCTGGAGCAGCTATTCGTTAAAAATTACGACACAATCAAACGCTGGTTTCGATAGTTCGAGATAAGATGCGATACGTTTTTCATGAATAAAAGATTTGGCAAGAGGTCACGAGAGCAGCGACCACGTGTTGGGCAAGGCCATGGATCGCGAAACCCTAAAAGCGGGGCGCTTTGATCAAATCCTCTCGAATCCAAATCCGAAAATAAAAAATACGAAACCGGAAAAAAGGAGCGCTCACATGTCGCGAAATCGTCATTCAAGGTGATTCGCCACGTGCCTGGCCGCTTTAGCCGTTCTCTGGGACTACTTTCCAAACGTATCGAGCGAATTCTGTAGATAAGACAATCATAATAGTCAATAATGTTTCGCGGAACAATTTCCCTGTGATTCATGCTCTTTGCGATCTCAGGAGATGTTATTGCGGCTTGTGCCTTTTCTACGCGAGGTGTGGTGTCTAGAAGATTTTCCTTGGCCAGTCGCCAACAATGCGCCAATTCTATCAGAAATCCTATTTTACACCAAGACCTGCAGCACGCATCAGGGATACTTTATTTTTTATAGTAACGCGTGTCCTAAGAATAGCATTTAAATTCTACTAATTTGAACTATGGCCAAAGGGTATGTTATACTACCACTACTTTCATAAGAAGTTCGAAATTGCACTAGAATATAATAATTGTTATCTCTACGTCCTTTTAGTTCTATTTTTAATTCGTTTAATTTGCGCTGTAGTAGCTGCGATAAGGTTTGTTGAGAGTACAGTATGTCGAACTCACCTTCGAAAAATTTCAAAAAACAAACGAATTCAGCAAAATATAATTTAATGATTATTCAACACTATAATGAACGAACCAATGAAAAATGTTCAATTTGTCAGAAACCGCCAATCAAAATTGACTGTCTTTGAAAACGCCTAATGTCGCAGTGTTTTCAAGCGGGCCCGATTGGTTTCAATAATTTCAATTTGGTGAATAGCCTTTGACTGACATTTCACAAAAACGTGAATGTGAAGTTTGCAAATCAGCGTCGTTCTAAAAACTCGTAATACTCGTGTTGGAAGCTCCAGTATTGAAGTAATAGTGGAAAACGTTAAAAATGTGTGCTGCCGAATACGGTAATAGTCATCTACCCATATTGTTAAATAATCTTTTCAAATACCACTCAAGGTAAAATTTTTAAAGAGAATTTTTCACCTTTTATGGTATTACATTTGAAAATCTGTAGTAGGTAAGACAATAGACAACTGTACTCTTCAATATTAGGATGAAATTTAAGTGAGAAAGTACAGTACTCCGTGTTTAACACCATAACCCATGACAGAATTTAGTGAAGAAGAAAGTATGCTTATTTGGTGGTGCATACTCAATGTTAGTGATGTGAGCTTGAAAAGTTTCATGAAAAGGTTCAGTGAAAATTTTCAAATTTTATTAAACTTCAAATTTAAAAGTTTCACGTTTCAAAAATGTTCACAAGTTTCATAAGTTTTAAAAGTTTCTTATAAGAAGAACTTAGATTTCTCTATCTCAAGATGAGGAATTAATGAAAGACTATACATTTAAATATGGCAGAAGTTAGTAGTGACAAGGTGACAACTGATGACTATGGTGACACTGAAATAGAAAATAATGAATAAAAATAGGTTTAAATAGTAAATACTAATTTTACTTACATATGTTATTTTTAAAAACTGTGTCTTGTAATTTCATAGTTTGTAACCCCTTTTAAGTAAAATTAATGTTCTGTTTAAATATTATATATTGGTATTACTGTATTAGATACTTTAAAATGCTGAAAGCTACTTAAATGTACAGGAATCCTAAAAGTTGCACAAGTTTCATAAGTTTCAAGGTTCTCATAAAACTTTTCAAAAATTATAAGTTTCATGAAACTTAACATCACTACTCAATGTCACCCTAAACGTGACTTACTAGGTAATGGCATACTTCAAGAAGTTTAGCTATAAAGACACAGAGCATACACAGACAACAAATCCAATATTCCATTTGAGATGGAAAATTATCCATATACGCGGAATCATTATCAGTTGCAATATAACAAGTGGAATGATTATCGATGATTTTTTTCCGAGTTAAAACCGGAACCTAAATTTAACGAGTTAAATTTGCTGTTTCGGATTTAACTCGGAAAAAATCATCGATCATTAATCATTACACGAATTATATTTGGAAAGAGAGTATATTGAATGCAATGCAAAATATCAAATATTTTTACTTCCCTCGTCTGAATGACGAAGGAAGTATTGTAATCACGAAAAAATCACCTTCCGAGATTTCTTCAGATCTACACGTTTCAAGGTCCATAAGATGACGAAAAAGAGGTTTTCCTAATTCCGTCTGTCTGTCTGTCTGTTGGCAGTATAGCTCAAAAACAATTTGTCGGAGAAAGACGATATTTTGCATAGATATCATATATCTATCTCGCATGAAACCGGTACAATTTCATACAAATACATACAGGGTGAGCACCATAAAAAAATAAAATTGTTTATTTTTAGGTTAATTTTGAAATAGAAAGAAGTAATAACTTTCACATACGTCAGGCTTTACATTTGCCGAAAATAAGACTCAACCGATAGACGATAATGTCACAAAAGAGTAATAGTATATTACATTACAAGGCATGAAAGTGATACTTTGCAGATGAGGAGGCTTGTTGAAGAATACGAGGGACGCGAAGCGTCCGAGTACTTCTTCAAAGCCTCCGAGTCAAGCATAGACACTTTCATGCTGTGTAATGTATTACATTTTTTTCTGAAATCCCTCTTTGTAACACCTAGTGCGAGTAGGTTTTGACAGCACGGATCTACACCGCTCCACGGTTCCAGCCGTCGCCAAGAGAGGGCGCCAAGCGCACCGCTCGCAAGTCATGTTACAACGGTGCTCGCTTAAAGCCTCGTGCCAGCAAACCGGTCATGATGCTTCCAGCGACAGCGTCTCAGCAAAAAACAACACCGTCAGAGATACTTACAGCCAGTCTTATAAAGGCCACTAATCTGACGTTAACTTTAATTCGCTGTTAAAATAAACAAAAGCGCATCAAAATTTATTTACTAATGAATAAAATGTCATAAGCACTAACGTTTTAATGCGCTTTTGTTTATTTTAACAGCGAATTAAAGTTAACGTGAGATTAGTGCTGTTTATAAGACCGGCAGTTAATGTATGTTCCTAGGCTTTACCACCGAACATTATACAAATAAAGAGTCCCGGGGGAAGCTGGAGAATTTTCGTTTTCCTCTGACATATTTAAAAATAGAATTCTATTGCATCAAGGTGCATAGTAAAGGTGACCGATCACCTAGGTAAGGCAAAGTAAAAATGCCTAGTCTTGCAAAAATCTCAAAAGTGACTAGTCTTGCAAAGTGACACTTTCAAGATCAAACTGAGGCTTGACATGGCCGGCTTTCTTGACGATTTCAGGAAAAAACATTTCAACAATAACAGCGTTCTGTTCAAAAGGCTTGGTAGCGTTGTTGGCTTTATCGGTGCAGATACGATCTCTATATAGGGGTGCGATTTCGGTCGCTCTGCAGATGCGGTGGGTTCAAATCCCAGCGGGATACATTTTTTTAATTTGAAAATGTATTTAATTTATTAGAAACGTGAAGGTATTTTTAATTTGATTTTTAAAATTATTTAGTGTCACAATGTCGACGAGGGCAGTTTTGGGTAAAGCCTTTTACAGAGATTTTTTCTTAGGTTGGCACTGTCAATTTTAAGTTTGTCAAATTCGAGGTTAGCAGGTTAGATTTTGTGTCAGTTTGTGTCAAAACTGACGGAAAACCTAACCTGCTAACCTCGAATTTGACAGAGACTTAAAATTGACAGCAGAGTAACCAACGTTAACAGTGCCAACCTAAGAAAAAAATCACAACCATTTATGATCACCCGTAAAAACACTTACGAAAATAAATTACTACCGCTGTGATAATGTGTAACTAGGCATTTGCATGCACTTCATTGGTTGAAATAGCGTCACGTGATACATGAATTATATTCTCGCTAGTATAGAACAGCACATTATTTTGCAACATGGTTCCACTGAACATCAGTTATTCCACCAATGTTCAAGCATAGCAGAATCATTCTTAAAAAACTCAGTCTTGTTCGCAGAATAAATTCTGAATTGTTGCTATAATAGTCATAGCTCCTAAATTTTGATTCCCGAATACTCTTTTAGCTTTGGAAATAAAAAAAGATCGCTATGTTAGTGGAGTAAGGTGGAAGCTCCACAATTTCAAACCAAACATCACGACTTGCGTTCATAGAAATAAGGTTCCTGTGAACCGGAGCGTTATCGTGAAGGACAATCCCTTGTGACAATATTTCTCTTCCTTTTTCTTTAATACAATAACGAATGAGGCCATCGGGGTGGTTGAGTAAGTTGGGAGCCCGCTTAGCAACCACGTGGACATAGGTTCAAATCTGGCCGTAGCGTAGAAATTTCTCAGAGCGGCAAAGAATTTGAACTTATTACTTAAGTTAGCTTTAAGGTTGTTGAATGTGTGGTATGTTTGGATGCGGAGAACGTAATGAAGTTGCGCGCGCCTTATTACCTCCGTTGCACTCCCGCGCGGTGTGAATGGTCGTCGACACCGAAAGGTACAAGAGGCTATAGATGATTAATGTTGCATAATATTGACCAGTGTTGTCAACCTACGATCTTCTCTGACTATGCCATTCACACGATCAATGTTTTCCTGAGTACACTCGGAATGCGGTCGGTGAGCACTTTTTGCATGTTCGCAGCGGTTCGCAGCTTCTTCTGGCGTTAAACCTTTCTTTTGTGGGGATTGAGTAACTGATTAAATCTCACTTTTTCCCGTTTCTCAAAATCTTCGTGCAACCAATACTTCCACTTCTTGTACAACTTCTGAATTAATCAAATTTGGCACTTTTCTTATCACAGAAATATTCCCCAGCTATATTTGCTACGAACAAAAATTACTGCAATGAATACAGCAGCCGTAGCATGCATTTTACTGAAAAAGAAGAATTACTAGGGAAAACCTAATCCTGCTCCTTATGTCCTTATTGGAAAAAAATCAGTCTAGTTCGTCAAAACTCAATTGTAAGAATTACCCCTGTAGACCGTAACAAAATTCTAAGCACGTTAACAAGCTTAAGCTGTTACCTGCTTTGACTATGGGGTGAAAGTGAGATTGCTACCACCTGCTGTTTGTCAATGGGGTTTTCAACCCTTCTATTGTATTTTATCTGTAGAAATGTGACCAGTAGCAAAAAGCTGAGCGGTTAACCTAAGAATGCCACCAAGATGTTAAATAAACGATAGTTATTGTACACATGCATTTCTTTAAAAATTGTACAGCAAAGCAGACTTGATTTCGTGTTATTTATTCGCATCAGTGTTCTTTCAAGATATGTTTGAACGAAAATTTACATTGTGATTTATCAAATTTATTATTTTCATACGCTACATAAAAATGGAATTTCCTCCTGATATTTTAAACTACTTCAAAAAACAACTTACTGTTTGTATTAAGATATAAAACTTTTTTTCTAATGATAAATCCACCATTCCTGTAAAAGGCGGCTAAATATGCAGACCATAACACAAAAGACAATCGTGTTTACCGTTATTTGATTCTTACAGTAGTATTTTCCTTATTAAACTGTAAATATTGATTAAGATAATTGTATGTTTTATATTTTACGGCAGTAACTGTCAGCCATGAATCACTTGAACAGTAAAATTATCATTTATTATTGTTGTACTAGGTTCGCAGCATAAACACATTCACAGTTAAGACGAGTATCTATTTCAGTCTTTCAAATAAGCAGTTCTGGGTTAATTAAAAAGATTTTAAAAACCGATCAAGGAAAACAAACGAATTTTAAACTGTTGTATATTTCGTTACGGACTTATCCACAAACTGTTAATTATTAGTTATTGTATTACTACTTCAACTAACATCTTTTCAGGAACAGAAAATTTTCATATTTTTTTTTGGAATGAAGTAATCTAATTATTGCACCATTATTCCTTACAAATATGGAGATTCAACCTTGAGGAAAGAGGGAAATCATGAAATAAATTAAAGTGGAAATACAAATTTATACTATGTAAATTTGCAAAAATGATACAATTTAAATAGCACCATTTCGTTTGTCATGCTTTCGCGTACTTTGCTTAGTGTCATGAATATTAAAATTTATACATAAGCACTTAAAAAATCCAATTACGATTAACAGACTGTTTTACTTTGGAATACTGTATCAAAAAATCTGATAACATTTATTGTATTGTCATTGATTAATATTTCTTCTGAATGCAATCTAAAGTAATTTAAAATGATTTAAAATTTTTGTTTTACAATTCCATATTTATGCGGGCAAAATTATCCAAAACAAAACAATTAAGCATTAATTCTACCTGAGTGGGTGAGTCACCACACTTCCCAACATTTTCGTAGTAAGTTTTAATTACTCCTAATTGCATTCACAATTTACGTCATAATTTCTGGTTTGGGATGCTTCGCATTGCCAAATTACATTTACTACTCCAAATTCCAAGAGCGTCCAAAGGAAACGTTTGCATATTTCCTATTATATCTATTAAATGAAATAAAGGTTATATTTAAAACAATACATGTGCCTCATATGTAAAGAAATTTATTTATCATACATAGATAGAATATTTTATCCTTTCATTACATTTTGTAAAGCAATGTTATTTTCAAATTCGGTGGAGCCATACTTTGTCAGTCGAAAACATGACTGAGAAAAGAAAATGTAAAGGGATTTACTCAGAACGTCCCTCGCAAGTACGATGTTGTGCTATTAAACAATTTTAAAAATCAAAGGAAACTAAGGGTAAAAATAGTTTAACGTTCCTAATAATACTGAAACAATAAATGGAAACACTTGGTAATGAAAATTACATCAATTTTCAAATTAAAAAACATTACAGGTGGTGAGATTTGAACTTCAGCGCCTACGAATGAGATTTCAACGCCGCCCGTCTGTTGTATGTAGCCACTCAGAACCCCCTCGTATTTGTCTTCGCGGATGGATTATATAGAGCATGCTTCTTGTTGCCCACTTCTGTCTTTTTTACAACATTTGCCCTGTATCTGTTTGGTTCCACTTTCGTCCAAGGTAAAGTTACGCTATGTGCAAATTATTACTTCGTTTTATTTATTTCTCAGTTACAGTAAAAATAAACAATTTTTTAAAGTGCTCATCCTGTATGTGTTCGCTCCAAAATATACCCTTAATTTAATTAACAGTTCTCGAGTTAAAGCAAAAATAGGCAGAATTTTATTTTTTATGGTGTTCACCTTGTATATATGTTGCTGATTTTTTTTAGGTTTCGCGACAAGAAGGCATATAATCCGTATGCAAAATATCGTCTTCCTCCAACAACGTTTTTGAGTTATACCAGTAACAGACAGCACAGGCAGACAAAATTGAGGAAATCCGTTTTTCGTCATCTAGAAATGTTGAAACGTGAAGATCTGAAGAAATCTGGAAAGGTGATTTTTTGAAATTACAATATTCCCATAGTCTTTTAGACGAGGGAAGTAAAAATACTACAATGGAAACCCTTTATGTACGCCACTGCATTATAGAATCTGACTAGGGCGGTTTGATATTATATTCGTAATAACTATGTGCTTCAACAATGATAATTATAAACTTAATTGCAAAAATAATTATTCCAGCTTTTTTTCACAATCAACAAAATGCAAAAAATATGAATAGAATAAGAAAGAGCTGAATGGAAAGAGAGAGCAGCTATTACAATATTTTGATTGTTTAAATTTTTTTCAAGATTGAAATGTTACATGTTGACCGGTTATATAGCGTATTTTATAAAAACGCTGTATTTCATAATTTGTTCTATGAAATATGTATACTGACTTGCAATTTTTCGTTGTATTAAGTCGATCTTGATTTGTTCGTTTGTCATCGTTAAAAACATTACATACCAAGATTGGCAGAAAAAAAGAAAATTCTTATCGTTTCTAAGTTATAGGAGAGATGGTCTGTAAGAACAGTATCAAATATTTATGGCCTAGTAAAAGTATACTTGATTTTTTATATGTACGCGATTTTTTTGCAAGCCTACACTGGCTGTGAGTAAATAATGTGCAGTATATTTGACTATTTCCCTAAACATTTTTGACCAATCAGAGAGCTAGAATTTAAAATTTTCAGCCAATCACATGTGAATGTTGATAATTTTGCAGTTTTACATTAGTGCAAATTGTCAATACATTCTGGAATTTAAAAATGATTTTGGTTTTGTATGTAGGTTAATATTAAATTAATTATAATTTAAAAATAGATATTAACGTTAAAATAACATTACAGAAAACAATCTGTGGCATATCCTTTATGCAAATGAAAATGCTTATTTTTTTCAAATTGTAGGCTCTGAATCACTTATAATAATGCAGAAGACTAAAAGCCATGTTTACACAACTAAAAGTACTATGGTTGCGTTCCACCATTTCTATTTTCGGATTTTTGCAAACAAACTTCCCTTAACTTTTAATAGCGATATTATCACAGAAAACAATTATTTATTATGCATATTTTTTGTGTTTTTTAAAACTATTGACTCAGCTTCGAAGGCAAGTCCACTTTGGTTAATTTTCATATCTGCTAATTGAATGCTCCCACAACCTAAGCCGTACTCAAACGCTATAAAGGCGTGTCCGTTACATCTTACTTAACAACATAACCTATATTTCTGCAAATTTGTATGCGTCGCCTTTCGTTTCTTCTAGCAGTATTAATTCTGTTAAATGGTCTACTGTGCATCAGATAATTGTAGTATAAAGCAAGGTAAGGCATTAGCGTTGTTCAGATTTCCCAAAAATTTTGCAACAATGGTCTAAATTGGACTCCCACTGATTCTTCACGGTTATGTGAGGTAAGTAGTTTTTGAATAAACTTGTACGTACAATCTTATTGCTTCTCTCTTCTGCAGGGTCACTTTGAAGTATAAGCTATTGATGTCGAAGCGATTGCAGAGAGGGTAGTTGAAAAACTGTTAGATTTCGATGCATTAACAAAGAAGCTTACTTCGATCATCAACGCTTCCCTGGAAACCGAGGTTGCTAAAATAGTGGAAAAGTACGAGCACAAAATCTCATCTTTGGAAATGCAACTCGAAAAACTGAAAGCCGAAACGGAAGATACAATGAACGCACATGAACAATACAGCCGTGTAAATAGTTTAAGAATATTCGGCGTTCCGCAAAAACCGAATGAAAATACCAGTGAAGTAGTGCGCAATTTATGCCACGAAAAGTTAGGTATTAACCTTGCCGAAAATGATATCGACATCTGCCATCGCCTTGGATCGAAAGAGGGAACTCACCGTCCAATTATTATAAAATTTGTGCGCCGCAGCATTAAAAAACTTATACCATAAACTATTTACTTGAACAAAAGGGATATGATATTTTAGCATTATCAGAAACGTGGTTAAAATCTGATATTACCCTTTCTCATTCAAAATATAACATTTTCCGGAAAGATCGAGACGCTCGAGGGGGTGGAGTTGCAATTTATGTAAAGAATCACTTGAATGTAAAAATTATTCAAACAAATGATAATATTGAGCAATTGTGGCTGTCATTAAAAATCAATAATGAAAGTTATGTTTTCGGGGTTGTGTATAAACCACCTCAATTTAATTATATAGTTTTTGTAGATGAGGTTGAAGAATCCATTTGTTTGTATACTGAGGCTTCAGATAGGGTTATTTGTTTGGGTGATTTTAATATAAACGTGTTGGATTTTTCTGGTTCGGTAACGCAATACTTAAATTATATGTTAAATACATTATGTTTAAAACAAATTATTACAGAGCCTACTCGAATATCTGGAAATAGCATTACTTTGATAGATCTCATAATTACATCGGATACCAGCTGCATTAGTGAAACAGGGGTGTGTGAAAATGAGTTATCCGATCATGAGACAGTTTTTTTGCAAATATCAACTGGTGAGTTCGTCAAACTAAGTCCTATTATAGGCACATTTCGGAATTTATGTAAAGAATCACGTGAATGTAAAAATTATTCAAACAAATGATAATATTGAGCAATTGTGGCTGTCATTAAAAATCAATAATGAAAGTTATGTTTTCGGGGTTGTGTATAAACCACCTCAATTTAATTATATAGTTTTTGTAGATGAGGTTGAAGAATCCATTTGTTTGTATACTGAGGCTTCAGATAGGGTTATTTGTTTGGGTGATTTTAATATAAACGTGTTGGATTTTTCTGGTTCGGTTACGCAGTACTTAAATTATATGTTAAATACATTATGTTTAAAACAAATTATTACAGAGCCTACTCGAATATCTGGAAATAGCATTACTTTGATAGATCTCATAATTACATCGGATACCAGCTGCATTAGTGAAACAGGGGTGTGTGAAAATGAGTTATCCGATCATGAGACAGTTTTTTGCAAAATATCAACTGGTGAGTTCGTCAAACTAAGTCCTATTATAGGCACATTTCGGAATTTATGTAAAGAATCACTTGAATGTAAAAATTATTCAAACAAATGATAATATTGAGCAATTGTGGCTGTCATTTAAAAATCAATAATGAAAGTTATGTTTTCGGGGTTGTGTATAAACCACCTCAATTTAATTCTAAAGTTTTTGTAGATGAGGTTGAAGAATCCATTTGTTTGTGTACTGAGGCCTCAGATAGGGTTATTTGTTTGGGTGATTTTAATAAAACGTGTTGGATTTTTCTGGTTCGGTTACGCAATACTTAAATTATATGTTAAATACATTATGTTTAAAACAAATTATTACAGAGCCTACTCGAATATCTGGAAATAGCAGTACTTTGATAGATCTCATAATTACATCGGATACCAGCTGCATTATTGAAACAGAGGTGTGTGAAAATGAGTTATCCGATTATGAGACAGTTTTTTGCAAAATATCAACTGGTGAGTTCGTCAAACTAAGTCCTATTATAAGCACATTTCGGAATTTTAAATATTTTAATTTTAATGACTTACTGTGACCTACAGAAGTTACCTCTACATCAATTGTTTTATGAGCGGGATATTGATGCTAAATTAATCATTTTAAATTATTATATTACATCCATTTTTGACTTGCATGCCCCGTGGATAACCGTTAAAATGAAGAACAAACCAGCACCTTGGTTTACTGATAATGTTAAGTTACTGATAAAATCTTAAAAATAAGGCAAAATCAAAATATAAACAATCTAAGAACCCTGGGCACTGGGAATATTATAAAAGTTTGCGGAATTTTACCAATCTTGCAATTCAAAATGAAAAGAAAGCTTACTTCGAGCATAAAGTTGGGATTGGAGGCACAAATGCTATTTGGAAGGAGCTAAATTTAATAAATATAAACATTAAAAAACAAAATTCTATTCCGGAAACACTCAGTAATGTACAAGAAGTAAATGATTTTTCTGTAGACTCTATACCTCTCAGCACTCCTGATCAAATGCTTCTAGATTTTTATCGTAATAACGAACTTACATCAGAAAAACTTTCTTTCACGACTGTTGACGTTGAGGAAGTACAAAATTTAATTAGAAGTGTAAAAAGTAATGCAGGGGGTATAGACGGTATAACCATCAATATGATTAAACTGTGTTGTCCATACATATTACTGTTTATTACTCATATACTGTACTGCTGTTTATCAGAAAATGTTTTTCCAAAATGTTGGAAAAATGCAATTGTGATTCCTTTCCCCAAAGTAAATAATGCTGCAGCCTATACAGATTTACAACCTATCAGTATACTGCCGGCATTTTCAAAGCTTTTAGAAAAAATTATAAATAAACAGTTACGTCAATATTTAAGTAATTATAATATCCTTCCAATTTCTCAGTCAGGGTTTAGACCATCTCATGGTTGTGTTACGGCTTTGCTAAATATAACTGATGATATCTTAGCTGCTTCTGATAATGAAAAATTAACAGTATTAACACTGTTAGATTTTAGTAAAGCGTTCGATACTATTAATCATGATTTGTTAATTGCTGTTTTAAATTACATTGGTCTTGGTCTTAACGCTCTTACCCTAGTGAAAGACTACCTTTCTAACAGAGGTCAACAGGTTATGATTGATAGTCGTATGTCTACAGCACGATTTGTTCAAAGAGGTGTTCCACAAGGATCTATTCTTGGGCCCTTGTTGTATGCCATTTATACTGTCAGGCTGCATCATTATGTTAAAACCTGTAAATTGCATATGTACACCGACGATACTCAGGTCTATTACTCTTTTTTGCCGGAAAATTTCGATAATGCAGTTGCTACCATAAACAGAGATCTTATTTTATTAGCAAAAGCAACCGAACAACATGCCTTAATATTAAATCCTGAGAAATCTTGTGCTGTAATGTTTGGGAGTAGAAATGAATGTGATATTAAGAAAAACATACTTAGCCTGCACATAAATAATAAATTAATACCTGTTGTTGATGAAGCAAGAAATCTAGGTCTTATATTGGACAATAGTTTTAGATATAAACAACAAATTTCCAAATACATTCAGAAAGCCTATGGCAATCTTAGAATACTTTATCCACACAGGTCATACCTCAGTAAAGCAGTCAAAACTACTCTCTGTGAATCTCTTGTTCTCTCCCATTTTACGTTTTGCTCAGAAATTTATGATTCCTGTTTAGATGTTGATACCATTAAACGAATTCAGAGAGTGCAAAATGCTTGCTTGAGATATATCCATGGTATTAAAAAATTTGAACATATTTCGCATATTACAAAACTTAACAAGTTAATTACAAAACTTAACAAGTTAATAAATAAAAGTGTTTACAAAAATATTGCTCTAACTGCTATCTAATAAAAAATTTCTTATTAATAGTACAGCAATATCACGGAAACAAACGGCGAACGTCATCAAATATTTAGTTATTCATTTAAAGTTACCGTTTGATTCCGTGATTTACCTATAGTTACAATAAATATGATTAACTATAGGTAAATCACGGAACCAAACGGTGCGCGTCATCAAACAGTAACTTTAAATTGATAACTAAGTATTTGATGACGTGCACAGTTTGGTTACCGTAATTTTACTATATGTTTATTGCTTCCCAAGCGGGATGAGCTCCATACTGAGCGCTGGGTTAGTCAACCGAGGTGCGAAGCACTGAGGTCAGCTAAAAGTACGAAGCTGGAATAAGCCTTCCCACGAGGTATGTATGCCATTTTACTCACAACATAGTTACACATTTATTTAATTTCGACATTCACTAGAGATGGAAGGAATTTTGTATGATAAAAATTCTTCAAAATTGTCTATTTTCTGCCCATTCATCTTTTTTTGTAACTGGAATTATTGCGACGACTTGAGGAGTCCAGATAACTAGATAGCATTTCTTTTTATGTAACAAGTGCAATGCACCCTGTATTTGGTGAAAATATTCATGGTTTTCATTTACCACAAACTGTTTCAGTACCTTATCGTAAGAACAAATATAGCCTTTGTCATGTGCAAGTGATTCCATCAAGTTGGAATTGAGATATTTAAATGGACATTTAACTTCCACAAGCTCTTCCTCGCCTGCAAGGCCATCTGGGGTTGCCTTATCTTCCTGTGCAGTAAGTCTGGCTGCTAGAAGCCAATTGAATCCTACCACCCCTCCAAATGAAGCCAATTTTTCTCTAAGCGTTTCGATCTCTTCCTTGGTAACACCTCTCTTTGAAGCTCGATATTCCTTAGACGGCAAAAACCATTCATCGATTGTTCTCACGTTTTCATCAAGTGCTATAGATTGTTTAGGCACTGACCAGCTACATGCCTGGTCTGTAACTGATATATTATAATGGGCAAATAGTGCCAGTGCAGCAACATGATGACATGAAACTTGTCCACGAGGACGTGTGCAAGAAGTTGAGGTTATGTTTTTGTCTTCATCGAAGAAGATCTACAAAGTAAAAATATATACTTAGTATGTATTCGTTACTACTTAGAATCCATCTGAAGCAGCAATCAGTATTTTAAATAATTATACTTTTTAAGCTAAAATTTATCTTACCTTAACATTGTATCACTTATCTTTTATGCTTGCCTGTACTGTACCATGTACCCAGGGGTGCCAGATCGTGTGAAGCTGAATTCGTTAGCTTCGTCGGAAAAAATCGTGAGATTTCGGAAATGGATGAGATTTGAAACTATGGATGCAAATTTTAAAAAAAGCTATTTTAAAATTAATAAAATATGGAATATATGCTGCAGATTTATTAAACATTGAGTACATAGGTTGTACATACATAAATAACTGCAAGAGAATTATAAACATTTTAAATAATTGCCATAAATAAAAAAATTTAATTAATATAAAGTAAATGTTAAATGAACTAAATATTTTATTATAGAAATAACACATGAATTCTAAAAATAAAAATATGGCTACATAGAATATAGTACATATACATAGACCTAAGTATGTATACAGAAAAAAAATTGTTCGACTACTCACAATCTGAAGAATCTGTGTCCGGGATGACTGGTTTGGAGGGATAAAGTACTTGACTATTAATTTTTTTAAATTAAATCTGTGCTTATCTTGAAATTATGTAAATACCTATTTCTTGAAACAACATTTAAATCCGCTTTCAACCGCAACTTGCGACTTCTTTATGTGAACCATAGATAGCAGCAGTATTTGATGATAATGCGGGAAATGATAAAATCAGTGACAGCATACATTAAATCATGTATTAAGACTAACACAAATTTTTTTCTATTTAATCATTTAGTGTTACAATTTTTTATAAAATTATTTTAATTAGAATTGATACAAAAATCGTGAGATAAATAGTCCTTATCGTGAGATCGTGAGATTTGCAATGAAATCGTGAGAACTCACGATAAATCGTGAGATCTGGCACCCCTGCATGTACCATTTAATACTGAACAGAAAAAAGAAGACACTATTCAATTCAACAGTATTGACGGTATCCAATATGAAAGAAAGTTTCCCGGAGGCTATCCAAAAATGTCCATAAAACGCTTTCCAGAGGCGAGCGTTTCCTTTCCAGAGACTTTCCATTTAAAAATATATATTTTATAACTTTTCCTTACTGCCAATCTCTAGCGTGTTTTTAAAACTTTCTTTAGTGAAACAATAGTAATTTGTTTCACAAGGCCAGAAACTGAATTTTAGAGAGTGCGAGTACGGTTTGAGGGCAGAGGCCGAAGGCCGAGGCCCTCAAGTACGAGCACTCGCAAAACAGTTTCTGGACATGTGAAACACAAAATTTTTTAGGCCGACAAAAAATATATAAATTAAAAAAAACGGTAATTTGTTGTCCAAATATTGGGGCTAGATAATTTATTTTTCTTCTGTTGGCAATACATACTTATCGAACAATGTAAGGATTCGAATTTAAAATTGAAAATCAAGTATCTAGTAGGTATTGTTTTTTGACATTTATATTTATGAATTTTGATGCCATAAGTAATCGGTGCACAATAAGTACAAGAAAATGGATGATAATATACCAGAACATCCTAAACAAGCAGCTGAAAATGCTATTCAAAACTTACTACCTGAAAAGTCGTATAACTGGTGCGACTTACATCTTTATGACAGCAGATTCAGGATTCAGTGCTACCAACCGATTTTCAAATTTCAAAATTTAAATTACACTAGCTGTCATTTTCATGCCTAGACATGCAAAGAGGGTGTTTCTAGCCGATTTAGAAGAATGCAATATCAATGTTTCTGGACGGAGGCCTAAAAAAGTTATTAAATCCGTCCTACATTTTAAGTGCGGCATATGCCGCGGGTTTCAGCTAGTTAATAAATAAACCCCAGCAGTCACTAAAGTAGAAGAATGAACTAATGAAGAAACAGGTGTAGGGGCTGCTATTGCAGCAGGTAACCAAGAAGAAAAAGGAATTTGAGCTCTCTTAGTTAAAGCAGCCAAAACCACTAATAAACCAATAATAGTTATACTAAAATCATTTTTCATAAAATCTAAATAATAAATATAATTTCAACTACCATAATTTAATATTCAAGCAATAGAAATTAATAATGCTACATCTCCAATACGATTGGAAAGAGCAGTTAATATGCCAGCATTGTAAGACTTAACATTCTGATAATAAATTACTAAACAATAAGAAACTAATCCTAAACCATCTCAACCTAATAAAATTCTAATTAAATTTGGACTAACAATCAAAAACATTATAGAAGCAACAAATATAAAAACAAGTAAAATAGACCCATTAATATTTAAATCTCCCTCCATATACTCATGACTGTAAAAAATAACTATTGAAGAAATATAAAGAACAAAACTCATAAATAATAAAGATATTCAGTCAAAAAGAACTGATATAAAAATTAAATTAGAATTTAACCTTAAAATTTCAAACTCCAATATTAACCTATAATCAACAATTATAAAATAAATTCTAAAAAAAATGATATAATACTAAAAAACAACAAGACAACAAAGTAAACAAAACAAATTGGTAAAATTATCCAGAACAATTAAATTGCATATTCGAATCCACAAATCGAAATTTTAAGATTAAATTACCTGAATGAAAAACGAAAAAATCCCCCTTAATAAATAATAAATTTAATGGCATTCAATGAAGAAATAACAACAAATATTCCCGTACAAATCCTAAAGAAAAAGAATAAGATCCTAAATACAACTTACCATGTTGACTATAAGAATATAAATATAAAGTATAACAAGCACTGAAAAAAGAAACCAATATAAGTATAATAATAGTTATTAAACCCCAAGAAACTAAACTAATAATTAATATAACTTCCCCTAATAAATTAAAAGAAGGAGGAGCAGCTATATTATAAGACGAAAGCAAAAATCATCATAAAGACATTCTAGGTATAAGATTAATTAAACCCTTATTTAAAAATAATCTCCGACTTCCTAACCGCTCATAAGTAATATTAGCTAAACAAAAAAGACCAGATCTACAAAGACCATGAGCAATCATTATAACAAAGGCACCATAATACCCTCAAATATTTATAGTCATAATACCCCCAAGTACTAACCCCATATGAGATACAGAAGAATAAGCAATTAAAGACTTAATATCTGTCTGACGCAAACAAATTAAAGAAATAATAAAACCCCCAAATAGACTAACAACAACAAATAAAAAATTAATTTTCGTACCAACTAATAAAAAAATAGGCATAAACCGAAGAAACCCATAACCACCCAACTTTAATATAATACCAGCTAAAATTATAGAACCTGAAACAGGAGCCTCGACATGGGCCTTAGGAAGCCAAAGATGTACAAAAAACAGGAATTTTTACTAAAAAAACAAAACATGTACATAAATACAAATATACCGAATCAACACAAGAATTAAGAAAAAAAAATCAAAAGAATTAAAATTATAATAAAGGTAAAAAACAGAAACCATTATTGGCAAAGAAGCAAATAAAGTATAAAAAAATATATACATACCAGCCTGAATACGCTCAGGCTGATAACCTCAACCCAAAATTAAAACTAGAGTAGGGATTAAACTAATCTCAAATAAAAAGATAAAAAACAAAGATATTTATTGAACTAAAAGTTAAAAACAAAGAAAACACTAATATTAACAAAACAAATATAAAAAAATTAAAAAAATAATTATCCCTATTCAACTTCTCTCTAGCCATAATTATTAATGCACAAATCCAAACACTAAAAAGAATTATAAAATAAGACAAAAAATCACAACCCAAAAAATAACTAACATCATTAAAAATATAAGAAAAATCAAAAGTAACTAAAAATAAAATAAATAATAAAAAATAAACAAATTGATTAATCCAAATATAATTATTAAAAAAACATAAAGGAATCATAAAAATTATATAAAAAACAAATTTTATCATAAAATATTAAAAGGTTGAAAATAATCATTTCCATAAGAACGAATTATAGAAACAAGAATAGAAAGTCCCAAAGCACCCTCACACACTCTTATAGGCAAAAAAATTATACTAAAATAATACTCATAACTAGCCGGGCTCCATAGCTCAGTGGTAAGCATTCTGGCTACTGATCTAAGGGTCGAGAGTTCGATCCCCGATCCCGGTGAGGTTTTTAAAAATAAAAAAATGCGGATGAAAGCCTCTACAGAATGCCATCATTCGGAAGTGATGTAAAGTCGTGGGTCCCATGTTACTACGACGTGTAGCATGTAAAAGATCCCTTGCTAAGGTTGGAACTCCTTAGTCTCGGCAAAATTCTAAGTAGGACAAAGGTACCTGGTACTCTGCATGCCTAAACCTTGTTCATGGGGTTGGCAAAAAGGGCCTATAAAGGCCTACTTGCTAGACGTAAGTCTCCCCAAAAATAATACATACATACATACATACTCATAACTATAAAATATTATGCAAATATAAAGACCAAAGTACAAAGATAAAACAATAAATTCAAGACTAAGAAGCATTAAAAGTAAATGTTTACATTTAAAACAAAAAACCCCCAATCCAACAAAATACATAAAAACAGGAAATAATATATTAAAAATTGACATTGTTTTAATAATTTAATAAAAATATTGGTCTTGTAAACCAAAAACAAGCTTAGTTTTTTAAAACTTCAGAGAAAAGATAATACTCCTTTCATTAATCTCCAAAATTAATATTTTAAATAAACTATTCTCTGTATAATGTAATGTAGCATGCTGTGAGAATGCTTAATTATTTTCAATTAATATCAAGATATCAAAAGGGTATCATGTGATAACAAGTGTAAGAGAATAACGGGTGGCAGTAAATATTAGCAACCAAGAGGTTGTTTACAAGAGTTGAAAAAGTTTCTATAATTTAAAGAATCTCAGTCAAAATATTCACATTAAAGGTCTAATAATACCTTTTATCGTATCATCGTTTATTATGTCTCTATAATTGCAAATATTTCTGTACAATTATATGGGTCATAATATAATAGAAATCCCATAACACGTTAGTTACACATAATACAATAGTTACAGCCAGATATGCCGGGCTCCATAGCTCAGTGGTAAGCATTCTGGCTACTGATCTAAGGGTCGAGAGTTCGATCCCCGATCCCGGTGAGGTTTTTAAAAATAAAAAAAATGCGGATGAAAACCTCTACAGAATGCCATCATTCGGAAGTGATGTAAAGCCGTGGGTCCCATGTTACTACGATGTGTAGCATGTAAAAGATCTCTTGATAAGGTTGGAACTCCTTAGTCTCGGCAAAATTCTAAGTAGGACTAAGGTACCTGGTACTCTGCATGCCTAGACCTTGTTCATGGGGTTGGCAAAAAAGGCCTATGAAGGCCTACTTGCTAGACTCGCTAGGGTCTCCCCAAAAATACTACACACACACACACTACAGCCAGATATATATATTGTAATAATTTATTAGAACTGATAACATATTAACATAGTATAAAATTATTTTTGAACATTAATTTCAATATTTTCACAATTATGAAAACTGAAAGACACATCTTTCCCATCCATCTCGACTGCCACATCTCCTGTAGCTTTCCCAGATAAGTCAGCACACATTTTCATTGATTCTTTAGTACCAGAAGCACTTGCCATACACACCCTTCCGATCTGAATTTTTTGCGCATTGGAAATCTTCTTTTCTAGATTTTCTTCTAAATACCCCTTTGCAACCTTGTTAGACTCCCATCCACCCAACTCTTGCAGTTTACAGGCATGGTCGCTGCAGATCTCCTAATGCAGTGGCCGGTGTACATAGCTGGATTTTCGAGTTTGAGATATGTAGCAATTTTTTCAGGAATTTTAGAGAAAAAATGAATGCCACATGGCTGAATAGTACACTTTCCATTTCTGTATGATACAAAGAATCTTCTATGCGTAACATGAGCCGGCCGTAACGCTGCATACTTTTTAATTAAAATTACAGGATTGACATCACCCTCAGACACAATCGCAAAAAATCTTTTTTTGTAAGTTTTTGAATCAGGAACAGTAACAACTACCTTATTCTCTAAAATCTCAACGTCATCGGTAGACATCTTCACCAATTCATTCGTTCTGCAAGCTCCAGCAAGTCCAATCAAGAAAGCTACTTTTATCATCAAAAAAGGTTCATCTGGAGCTGTACGCAAAAATTCATCAACTTGTTCTTTCGTCAGTACTGAAGATTTTTTATGTCGGTATTCAACATTCTTCTTGTTGATAAATTTGATCAACGAACCATATTTGTCAATTTCGATTCTTTCTTTTAGTTCCAAACAAGCTCGTAGCATGGAATATTTCGGCCATAATGATGAAGGGGAATACTCATTTGAAAGTTTTGCGAAATACGCCAGCAAAACGGTTTCTCCAGCACCTCAAACCTGTTCCTTGTCTCGCCACTCACAAAAAAATACGATATTCTTTTTCGTATTGAATTTTCGACTTCTCTGGCAACAAATCCATTTTCACACTTTCTGCTAACTTTAAAATACGTGCGGAGACACCAAAATCTTCCATCACTTTTATCAGGAACGACCAAACGTGGCAAAACTTTTGACATATTTTTTCAATTCAATGTAAACAAAATCAGTGTTTTGTTTTAAAATTACTTGCTTCGATGATACGATAAATCTGAAAATATAACTCGAATATTTGCGATTTAAACCATCTCGGACGTTGCTACGCGACTCGGCTATCGCCTCGTCGGCTAGCAACGTCCTCGATTATTATAAATCGCATAATATTCTCGTTATATTAATAGCTAATTTATAATGGCATTGCTATACTTTGGTAACACAAAATAGCTGCAAAGCGGAATTAAAAATTGTCGTTAATCATAGGGCAAACGAAAAACTTAAACCGCACAAGTAATTTATATTGCAAGTTGTTGGTTTTACCTACATTGGGCCTTTTTAATAGGAGGTCTGCTTACATTGGGACAAATTGACAGATTAGTATTGTAACGACTTTGAAGCCGCGTTCACGTGCGGATGGATGACTCACGCGTCGCACGGGCTTCTAGAAGCGACCATGGCGACTCATGCACGCTGTGCGTCACCATTTGCCGGAAAAATCCAGGAAGGCCGCGAAGTTTCTAGAAGTGACTCACCAGGCGGATATAAATACGCGCCAGCAGATATAACAAGTCAGTCCCGAATTCAGCTTTGAAGTATGCGGAAGCTGCCATATAAATAACGCGTGTGTGTAAATAAATCTAGCGATATGAATCATTTATGTTAAGTAGTGTAAATAAATAAGTTGTATCTGTTGTTAGAAATACTTCCTGATTAGTTTATAATAATTTGTGTCCGTGTTTACAGTTCTTGTGTTTCTTATAATCGTAATTAAATGGGTGTAAATAAAGTCTTAAAACAAGAAGAGGCGTATAATTTTTAATAGCCCAAAACGTAAAACGTAACAGTAGCGTCAGGTGTCGGGTTTTGTACCAGGGGCTATAAAAAAATTATTGGACAAACATTAAATAAATTAATCGACTAACAAGTACCGATAAACGACAGTCAGATAATAAATTTAAGTGTGTGTTGTGGATGCCTGCGACAAGATCCCAGAGCGGCAAGATGGAGGCTCAATTAAGCCAACTTTTCCAGCTGATGCAAGTTGGCCAAGAGAAGGCAGAAAAAGCGCAAGAAGATTGAAAGCCGCGCAAGAAAAAGCACAAGAGGATCTTAAGAAAGAATTGAAAGCCGCCCAAAAGCAGGCAGAAAATGCGCTGGAAGAATTGAAAGCCGGCGAAAAGCAGGCAGAAAAGGCGCAGAAAGTACTTAAGGAAGAGCTGAAAGCCGCGTAAGAGGATCTTAAAGAAATACTTAAGAAAGAGCTGAAAGCCGCGCAAGAGGATCTTAAAGATGAACTTAAGGAAGAACTGAAAGCGAACCATGACGAGTTGGCAGAGGAGATCAGAGATATTCAGAGGAAATGAAGAGAAAGGTAACCAGATTTCAAGGTGACGTACTGGAGTTGCAGGAACAAGTTACCAAGTTACTAAGTGGTCAAGGCTAACCAACTCCCTCTGAATCTGCTGGCTTCTCCTCTCCTCTTGCGGTAAATCAGTCCACCTTATCGCGAGTTGCAACCCCTCAGGTTGCTCCTTTCCAAGATACTGCCCCAGTGAGGCCCACAACATCCGGCTTGCATATGAAACTGCCCTCTTACAATGGGAAAACGCCATGGTCAACATATTTGAAGCAATTTGAAGCCGCAGCGTCATTAATGGTTGGGGAATGGCAGCCAAAGCGACCGCATTGATTCTGACGTTGCGAGGGGATGCCCTGAATGTTCTGCAAATGGTTCCAGACATAGGCGTAACTTGGGAGGAGCAAGGGGGGGCGGCGGCGGCGGCCCCCCCAAAATTTTGATTTTAAAGTGCAAGTGCAGCATGTTTTTGCAATTTAGGTTAAAAATGTTGTAAAGTCTTGATTTTGCCCCCCCAAAGTGATGCCGCAAGTTACGCCCATGGTTGCAGGAAATCAGCAGAGGGACTTCCAGCAATTGGTGAATCGTCTGGAACGGCTGTATGGCAATGGTCATCTTCAGCATGTGCATTGTGCCCAGTTGAAGAACCGAATTCAGAAGTCGGGGGAGACTGCAAGAACTTGAGGCCGACGTTGCTCGATTGGTTCGGCTCGCGTACCCATCGGCGCCGGAGGACTTCCTGGAGCAGCTAGCCATCCAAACATTCATAGATGGAATGAAGGACGCCGATACTCAGCAAGCGGTACGTCTGGGGCGCCATAGGACACTGGGAGAGGCCTTAGCCTATGCGTTGGAAGTCGAAGAGACAAGGAGTGCCTCCAGAGGACATGGTCGTGTCCGCGGTATCGCCACGACAGAAATGGCGCCTGAATCCATGGAGGACATGGTGCGACGACTCATAAAGCAGCAGACAAAGGAGAAGGGACCACCCCGTTGCTGAAACTGCGGAGAGGTGAGTCATCTTAGGGCTCGTTGTCCGAAGAAAGACGCCCGAGCGTCGCCCCGGAGATTCCCATCCATGTGTCGTCCGTGCAACGCCAGCCTGATAGCCTCTTCATTGATGGGAGAATAAATGGAAGAGTTCGGTCTCTGCTGTTAGATATTGGAGCGACGAAGTCCATCGCCAGGTATGACGTAATACGGGACGAGAGTCAGCTGCTTCACACCAGGACACGTCTTCGCACTGCCACAAGAGGCGCAGTGACCACACATAGGGAAATGGATTTGACATTGAAGATTGGGAATCAAACCCTCAAGCATCGGGCCCTGATTGCTGACATTGCGGACGAGTTCTTCCTGGGAATGGATGTTCTGAATAAGTGTGGGTTTACTTTAGACTTGGGACGCGGCGTGTTGCACGTGGGTGGGGAGGAGCTTTCCCAGAACCCAAGAGAAGAGATCGCAGTACGAGTGGTATTGGTGGAAGATGTTACTCTGCCAGGACAAACCGAGAGGGTCGCGGATGCATACCTGGATGGCAATCTCCGGGGCAACGTAGTGCTCATGATTGAACCCGATTATGACAAGGATCTCACTCATGGTATCCTAGTTGGAAAGACGTTGGTGAAGACTAGGCTTAAGGTCCCAGTAAGGATGATGAACGTCAACAGGGAACCGGCAACCGTCAGGAGAAACACAATCCTGGGAAGGTGCACACCGGTCTCCGCCGTTGTCAAAACGATTACTAGTGACCGCGGCAGCAAGGAAAAGGGCTGCCCAAAGGCAACACCGTGATGTCTACTTGCAAGGACATGAGTCAACAAGAACGGAAGAAGATCGAAGATTTGGTGGCTTGGTACCAAGACATCCTCGAGTGCGGAGATCATCCCAGCGGCCGTACCGACGTAGTTAAACATATAATCAATACTGGGGATGCTCAACCGATACGCCAACATCCAAGAAGGTTGCCCCTCGCTAAACGGGAAGAAGCTGTGCTTAGCTATCCATGTCAGGAAGGCCAGTTTATCCTCGATACTGACGCTAGCAATGTCGGAATAGGTGGTGTTCTGTCCCAGGTCCAAGATTGACAAGAAAAAGTACTGGAATATTTCAGCAAGGTCTTGTCCAAGCCAGAGCGGAATTATTGCGTAACTAGGAGGGAGCTTCTGGCAGTCGTCAAGTCCGTGGAGCATTTTTATAAATATCTGTATGGCAGAAGATTCTTGCTGAAGACCGACCATGCTGCTCTAAGATGGCTACTGCAGTTCAAGAGCCCTGAAGGACAGGTGGCTAGGTGGATCGAGCGCCTACAGGAGTACGACTTTGAAATAAATCATCGACCTGGCACAGCCTACCGCAACGCCGATGCGTTATCCAGGAGGCGCTGCCTTGCGGACTTCGGCCACTGTTCGAAGCTGGAGATTCGTGCGGTACCCCTCAATCGTACCACTGTAGTCGATGACTCGTGGGAGCTAGACGAGTTGCAGAACAGCCAGGAGATCGACCCCGACTTAGGCACGGTTATAGCCTGGAAGTGAGATGGCCGTCGACCTACCTGGCAGGAGGTCTCCGCCACCAACCCAACGGTGAAGACCTATTGGGAGCAATGGGACTCCTTGCAGCTGGACAACAACGTCCTGACCAGAATCTTGGAAGATGAGGACGGTAGGGCAACGAGATCACAATTGATGGTTCCAACTAGTAGAGTAGCCGAGGTTCTGCGCCACCTGCATGATAGCTCCTCTGGGGGACACTTTGGATTGAGGAGGACGTTGCAGAAGGTCTGAGACAGGTTCTACTGGGGGAGCTGCAAAGATGATGTCCGAGAGTGGTGCCGGAGGTGCGAAGCGGCAGTACAACGTCGGTAGTCCGTTCGAGAGGATGTCCATCGACATCGCTGGACCATTCCCCGAAACCTTAGCGGGAAATAAATACATCCTGGTGTGCATGGACTACTTCACCAAGTGGTCCGAAGACTACGCCCTTCTTAATCAAGAGGCCGGTACTGTCGCTGATGTTCTGGTAAAGGAGTGCATCAGCCGTTTTGGAGTCCCCTGGAGGTACATTCCGACCAGAACCGGAATTTCGAGTCTGGACTGTTCCAGAACGTTTGCAAGCTATTGGGGATACACAAGACCCGGACCACCGCCCTCCATTCTCAATCGGACGGTATGGTGGAAAGGGTGAACCGAACCATGGGGAAGCATCTGTCCAAGGTGGTTCAGAGCATCAGCGTGACTGGGACCAGTACATTCACCTGTTCCTGATGGCCTACCGATCGGCAGTACAAGAGACAACCAATCACACCCCAGCCGCGGTACCCTTTGGGCGCGAGCTGCGATTGCCATGTGACCTCAAATTTGTAAGAAAGCCTGGCGAAGAAACGGCCGGCGAGGACTACGTGGGGAACCTGAAGAAGAGGATGGAAGAGATCCACGACGCCGTATGCCGACACATTCAGGGTGCTAGCGACCGTATGAAGGACCGATATGATGCCTTCGCTGAGGCCGGTGGTTTCCAGCCTGGCGATTTGGTATGGCTTCATAACCCCTATAGGCGTCGCGGTCTCTCCTCCAATCTCCAAAAGAACTGGGAAGGACCTACACTGTAGTTGCTCGACTGAATGATGTGGTATACCGAATCCAGACACCTCCTCGAGGAAAGTGCAGGGTGGTTCACTTCAATCGGTTGGCCCCATATTGCGAAACCAATGAGGAAGTGGAGGCTATCACGGAGCAACCCCTGAGACAACTAGAAACCGGAGGTACCTCCTTAAAGGAGTTTATGGCCACTTAGGGAGGTACGAAGACTGCGCCATTTGGGGTCACTACAGAGGTGCAGCGTGACCTGTTCGACACGCTGCGGCGGTATTCTCTGGCACACTACGTCGCCCAGGACCTCCGGATGTCTAGGGGGATCGCCGCTGCGTTCCGGGAGAAGTATGGCCTGGTTAAACCAGCTGCGAGAGCAGACACCTCAGGTTGCCAGAACTTTGCAGCTGAAGGAAGGCAGTAGCTCCATTTATTACCTGGTGACGAAAAAGTTGTCTTACGAAAAACCTAGTTACCAGGAGCTCTGGTCTGGTCTTCTGGACCTTAAGGAGCAGATGGTGAAGAACGGCGAAACCCGGCTAGCGGTTCCGAAGTTAGGATGCGGCCTAGACTCGTTGGACTGGAGAGTTGTACGCAGCATGCTGGAAGTGGTCTTCGACCAGACCGGCATCCAGATCGAGGTTTGCTGTTACAGCCCGTTGCGAAGCATTGAGCCCACGGTGGACTGCTACTTCTACAGCCAGTCCGTGTGCAAGAAGGGCACCGCCTGCAAATACCGCTATCAAACCCCCACAAGAACGACAGACAGGCACCAGACGCAACTCGTTCTGGGACAGAACGACCTAAGGCGGGGGCAGTGTAACGAGCTTGAAGCCGCGTTTACGTGCGGACGAATAACTCATGCGTCGCACGGGCTTCGAGAAGCGACCTTGGCGACTCATGCACGCGATGCGTCACCATTTGCCGGAGAAATCCAGCAAGGCCGGGAAGTTTCTAGAAGTGACTCACCAGGCTGATATAAATACGCGCCAGCAGAAATAACAAGTCAGTCCCGAATTCAGCTTTGAAGTATGCGGAAGCTGCCATATAAATAACGCGTGTGTGTAGATAAATCTAGCGATATAAATCATTTATGTTAAGTCGTGTAAATAAATAAGTTGTATCTGTTAGAAATAGTTCCTGATTAGTTTATAATAATTTGTGTCCGCGTTAATAGTTCTTGTGTTTCTTGTATATCGTAATTAAATGGCTGTAAATAAATGCTTAATGCAAGAAGCGACGTATATTTTTTAATAGCCCAAAACGTAAAACGTAACAGTATTATGGCCCAGATTTTCTTGAAAGCGATTCTAGATGTGTATGAAAACTGACTTGGAATTACGACTTACATAAAAGAGTGATTAATTTTTCTTTATAAGGAATAATTAGGTATAAAAGGCAATCATGTTTGTGTTCGTTTATAATTAGCGCATTTTAACACAAAATTCTGCCAATGTGTAATGAAAAATTGTGGAAGTGTAACATACTGTAATATCGCTTTATTATTTTTTCTACGACCACTACTAAAAGTAGGTCTTTTGTCAATAGCTTGTCGTACTATAACTGACGTATTCTACATCAACGTACGAAAAGTGAAGTCAGCTGTTTACTTTCAGCAGACGTGCTGAAAGTAAGCAGCGGGTTTGAATTTACGCATTTTAAACTGGAAATGAGGTCAAACTCGTGAAAACTAGGATTCAAAGCCGACTTGGGGCCGGCGCAAAAAGCTTTTTTTTTAATTAAAAAATGCGAGCGAGAGAGAACGGTTGCGATGAGTGAGGCGGAAGACTTCGGCGTGACGTAATCAAATCCAAAAATGGACGCCTCGGATTTCACGATTTAAAATAATTATTCACATGTGGTTAATGCAGTTTTTTAGAAATAAGAGTCGAGTATTGTGAACATATTTATTTTAATAACAATATATTTCTTTATTACAAAGGGTTTTCGTTTTTATTTCGTCCGTTTGCATTTATACTGGAATTTTTGAAACTAAAATACAGTTTTGATCGATATAATGACACAATTTCAGATGCTTACTTATAAAATAAAAACCAAACATGTCAATCTCGGTGTTACAAATTAAAAAGACCGTCGTGCCATCAAACCTGCACCGATTTGTTGGAAAACAAGATGAAGTGTTTATACTTTTATGAAATTTGATAGTACGACATAGAAGAAATTATAACGATACGTTCAACTTGTGGATTCCGACAGTTGCCCCTTACAACAAATATGAATACCGACGACGAATTTTTATTTAAGTTTGTTGCGTAATAGTTCCATGAATTATTATCCGCCGCTTTTTAAAACTGGAGAAGTATTACGTCTTAGAAAATTTGTAAGATATACCTATGGGGTTGAATCTTGTCTATACCTGCGTTCTCCGTGACGAATTGAACCACAGAAGCCGGAGGGCAAACTTTCACTGACGGTTTGTAATACCGGCAATTTTAAACTTTAAATGCCGTTCCATTTCAAAGTTTAAAATTTGATATTATAATGAACTTTGAATAAAGTAATGTCTATTTATTTTAAAAGCTACAAAAATCATATGTTCACTGTTTTAAGGAAACGGCTTGCTTTAGATGGCGTTTACAAATTTCATTCGCTGTTTTCAAGTTCTGGACTACGACTGAAAAAGAGAAAGCTATAGAAACCAATAAGGGTTGGGTGAGATAGCACACGACCTGATGGGACAGATTATAAAAATAAAGTAATTATTTCTGGCAAAACTACTTATGAAAACAGTTTTTAAAATTACTAGTAACATTTTAATAGAGCAGTGAAGTAGTTTTGCTGTCACAGTAACAGGTCTCAGCCTGTCTTAAATTGCAAACCTCGTTATACAACCGAAAATTCGTAATGCAGAGGAATACGCGTATTTTCAACAAACGATTAAATTAATTGACCAAGAACTAAACAAATTAGGTGCACCGATATTCATATAGCTTTCAAATTTTCGACGGTCGAGAGGAAATTTCCAGCAATATAGTAGGCAGGGACAATGGAAATCTCGATAATCCATTCATGCGCGTCACTCAAATTATAAAATAAAAGAATTATTTCCATGAAAACTAGTTACAAAGCCAATTTAAAAAAAATTGTATCAACCTTTAGACACAATAGGCTACACAATTCCATTCTTATAATTTATATTTTTGAAAATATATTTTGTTTTAAAATCTGGAGTCAGAACAGTGAAGTAACTTTCCGCTATACACATTAAAATTTGCAGCGGCTCGGTAGTGCTGAGGCATTGACGGTTGCAGCTAATTTGTGAACACGAACGTAGAGCGTTCAAATCCAGATCGTCTAGAGATTTTTTTAAATTAAACATCCATTCTGTGAATGCAAGAGAGAGACAAGGAGTACAAGAGAGGGAGATTTACCACTTTGAAAGTCAAATATTTGCGCGAAAATTGAAATTAAAACGACAGCCGCGAGAAGTGCGCACGCAGAAAACCAAGATGGCCGACACCCGGAAAGTTTAAATTCAAAAAAGGGAACGCGCGAAAGTTAAAAATGACCGCCGCGTAATTCCAGAAGCAAATTAAAAATGGCCGCCGCGTAATTTAATCAGTAGCACATATCAAAATTAAATATCAAACTTCATATGTGATTAATTAGATCAAAACGCGAAAATTAATTAGATTAATCCGCGAAAATTAATTAGATCAATCCGTGGTTTAATTCGCTGAATTAGATCAAATCGCGGATTTAATTCTCGGTTTAACTAAATCAATCAATTAAAAGTGGAGGGGGAAAGCTGCTCTCCTTCTACTTACGCATGTTACGACTGAACAATTTTGACAACGGATTTGCAGAATTGAATTCAAGCCGAGACGTTTCTCGTTAACAATAACTGTCAACAAAAGGCCGTGTGAACATTTGCAGCAAGTCAGGTTTTTGCCGAGTTTCGTCAGCTATTGTTGAGCCGACTCATTTTTCTTCGCAAATCTTCGCTTATGTCGTACACGTTTCATTTTGCGGTAACAACCGTTTCTCACTTAACCTCACACGTTACTTTCGTAAAACCGCGTAAGCACTGACTACGCCAGTGTGACCAAGTCGATGAAAAATACAGCTTTGCCACGATCGTTCAAGTAGTTGTTAATACGTCTGGGATACGTAAAATAGCACAGGGCGCGGATTCGGTACGTTGGCAACAGTTACAATCCAAACCAATAGTTTTCAAGACGCGGATACAAGTTTTTATAGTTTTAAACACACACGGTCAGAATAAGTTTTGGTTCAAACTATTGCACGTGAACTGCCTAAAATCTATTTTGATCTAGCTTATTGGGTTTATTAATATTTGATGTATATTCGTCCACTAACTAAATTAACTCTTTGTTAGATAAATACCTATTTTTAAATTAAACTTATTTTTGAAGAAGCCAGGTAGCGCAGTTGGGTAGCCCTAGGATTGCTAGTAAGCAAGTCCTCGGTTCGAATCCCGCAGGTGCCGGAATTTTTTGTCAGCCTTGGCTATTAGAATCGGGCTCGGTGAGACCATTCACAGTTGGGCACCAAATTAAGTGTGCTCTACTCAGATCCACAGACCGAAGAGATAGAGTAACAAGGTCAACACATTAACATGACACACACTTCACACAATGGTTGCTGTGCGCTCCAACTGTGTATCCCGAATCCGGGGCAAGTTGCGCATTGTACTGCCAGTTGCAAGCACATAAAGCACCAGCGTCTATACCGAAAGGTAAAACGAGGTTAACGATAATGCATACATACATACATACTTATTTTTGAAGTAAAGACGTTGAAAGTTGAACGCACCTGCATCAAACAGTGTTTGTATCAACCCCGCATTTAAGTAAATATTTTATTTAGTAGTTCAGCGAAAGGGTTCGAGCTTTCAAGGCATATTCAGTCTTTACAAAATCCTGAAATCTATAATGTAATTTTATATATAATACATTCTCCACTAGCAATTGCCGAGAATGGTTGTAGGTAGCCTGCTATTGTATAAATATGATGTTCTTAAAGATCCATAGAATGTCTATCTATTGTTCTAATGTGACAAATCAAATTAATGCAAAACCACAGTTATAAATTGCGTTAATATTGTGTATTTACAAAAAACGCTACCACAGGTGTTTAACACTCATTCTATGCTACTAAAAACTCAAAGCTAAGATTTCAGTTATACAGAATTATTGATTTCCACGAATACGTTAGAATTTCGGTATATATTTTTCCAAAACTTTAACAAGTGTTTGTGCAGCATTCGCCAATCGGAAGGGAATTGTGTAGATACTTGCAAGGAAAATTCAGGATTGAAGGGTGGCAAGATTTTATAAAATAACAACACACTTTCATCCTATACGTTTTTTGAGATACAATTTAATGCAACTAATTTAAAATTTACAAATTAAATTTAATTCAAACATATTCCGCTCATAGAAAATAATTCCACCTAATTACGCATATTTTACCTAAGAGCTACAGACAATCACTAGGATCCAACAGTACAGAAGTCTAATGAATCTGCATGAGTTAAACATTGTAACTTGGTCAAAAGGCTGACAATATTGTTTAATGGGGAGGTTGTGTTAAACGAATTCTAGAAACGTACAATATCAAAAAGAATACCATGATAAAACAGACATTTCGATTCAGTAGCTACTAAAGAAACGCTACATGAAATGCGGGGGTTGACTGACCGTATAAGTCAATGAATCGAACTTTCACAGAGTGCCTTCTATAAATACACTAAAATTGTATAGCTTCTCAATCTGGAGACAAAGCTTTATAAATTTAATAAATAGAAATTTAGTAAAATCCAGGTGGCTTTCAAGAGGTTCATCTTTCAATTAAAGATAATCCGAAAATACGGTTCCGAGAAACATGACTGAAATAAATTAATTGTACAAAGGATTCAAGAGCGTGAGAGTGACTGGTAATATTAATGTTGGTTACTTGTCAATTGTTGTAATACCTGTTAACGTGCTCAATAATAACGTGAAGTGTTTCGTAGATAGCGTACTAGATATTGATGCATATGATTTAATTAGTATATAAGCCTGTCTCCGCTAGGCGTGCGTACGTACCTACTGTATGTGTGATTACCGTAATTTTTCTTATTAAATGCCTACTTAGTCCATTGTTATTAAATTTCATTGTAGATAGGGCGTTGATAAATCTAGCTAAACTAATAAATGTATAATGAATCAATGCGTACATAAATACCAAACGAAAGTAACAAAAGAAAACTGTAATGTATTTTTTTTGCAATCGTGTCAAAAAGTTGATTACGGCTTTAATAGATATTTATGCATCAAGTGCTAAAAGTCGACGTTTATGCACGAGACATGAAAATTATGAAACAAAGCCGAAGGCTGAGTTTCATAACATGTCGAGTGCAATAACACTTTTAGCACGCGTTGCATACAATATTTTATCTACGACCTTAATTTTACCGTTACTAATCCATAAATACCGATTTAACAAAAGTTTGATAATAAACAGTAGGTCACGCCGCGCCGGCGATTGTTTGCCACGCCAGTGTTGTCAAGGTGAGTTACGAAATGTAATTATTGATACTCCACATCTGACTGTATTCATCACATAATGCTTTAATTATTTCAATAACACTTTATCTGTAACGCAAGAAGCAACTAGAATAACTTTACAACTTCACCTCCAGTTCGAAATTGTAGTTTTATAACCTCACTTCACTTTTATCCTATGTGCTAAAAGTAAACAGCTGATACCTTTAACCACGGTAAACTATAAAACGTCACTTTTAGTGAAAAAGCTAGCGCTAAAAGGCCTACTTTTAGTAGTGGTCGTAGATAAAATTCGTTTTCGTGGCCGTAACTAAAAACTTTTCTGGAAGGTTGTCCAAAAATTAATGTTTTTGATTATAATATGCATTGCAATTGCACAAAAATTGTTGTGCATACACGCTTGCAAAAACGACAGCAGCTAGCCCAAAAAGTAACTATTGTTTTTCTGCGCCGTCCTTAAAGTCATTACTTTCAATACCAAAATCTGTCACTGAAGTTGATGTTTCTCTCACTGATACAAAAATATATCCTGCTAGGGAACACTTTTAGCCATACTTATATGACATAAATTAGGTATGTCATATGTCCCAGATTGAAAACTATGACTCAATATATCTACCCTTTGATATTTTTCTTTGTCCAGTTCTTTGTGACAGTCTAATATCGGCCTGGTTTTGCTATTTATGTAATACTGTCAACATATATAACAATTAATCAATAATAGCTTTTAAATTATTGTGATTATCAGATACATAGATTGATATCGAACTTCGACTTATGCAAGCCATATTTCCAAAAGTTCTCCACTGAGTGAAAAAATGCTAGCACAACGACCCTTACTTAATTTTGTAATGTAGCATGCTGTGAGAATGCTTAATTATTTTCAATTAATATCAAGATATCAAAAGGGTATCATGTGATAACAAGTGTAAGAGAATAACGGGTGGCAGTAAATATTAGCAACCAAGAGGTTGTTGACAAGAGTAAAAAAGTTTCTATAATTTAAAAGAATCTCCGTCAAAATAGTCACATTAAAGGTCTAATAATACCTTTAATTGTGAGGATATAATTGCAATTTGATACGTGTTAGTAAGAATAGCCTTCTGCATGATCAAATACTGACCAAGGGGTCAATATTATTCTTCACATAGTGAGTTGGAGATTTATAGAAGCCATTTCAAGTGGTCATTGGTTTACAAGCCATCAGTTTAGTGAGTGTTTGTGTGTTGGGCATGCTGCAATACCGTTCTAAGAAAATATTAAACGGTCAAGTCTGTCTACAACGAGCTTTTATGGGTCCTCATCAGCTCCAAGTAGGTGTTTGACGACTTCGATCAGTGTGAAACTGATATTAGAACCACATCGGAAGTACGAGTTCGGCTGTTGAAGGTTAGTGTATTATAGTAACAGTTTGGATACGGCAAATTTAGAATTTAAAACTTGTATTTAGATTTAGAGAATCTTAGAATATTAAGTTTTCTAAATTAATATTGTGATTTGAGTACTCGACGGTTTCGATCTTTATAATTAGAAATTTATCATTTTGATCTAGTTATTTTAAAAAGTATTTAACCGCATTTATTGGAAATTTCATTTAATTAAATAATTTTGACAACTTTAATCTGACTATTAATTTGTAATGTCAATTCAAACGTTTAATACACTATAACAGTTAATTAGATTCAAACTCAAGTACTAAGAGTGTGATTTAAATAATTACATTAATATTTATTTAATTATTCAAAGTACAATTCATTAATACAGTATATATATATATATATATTTGACATTAACTCATTCAGCTGGGAAGTACAGAGAGTCTCAATTGCTAAATAAGCTGGCTAGCCGAGGTATATTTAAACATGACATAATTTCAAAGTCAATTATGAAAGTATGATATATGTCAATATATGATTCAGTTGAAAGCAACAAAGTAAGTGAGAATTATATACATTATTATTGATATTACTTCTGTGAATTAAGCAAACAGGGTAGATATCACTAGTTTTTATTATACATTAAAATCTCCTACAAAAGGGGTGGTGTAATAATTTTAAACCCCTAATTTCAACCCCATCTATTACTTTGGTGATTTTTTATTCTACGGGTGATTCCTATGTTAGGGACTAAATTGTCTGAACATTTCAAGTTTCTACGTCTTTTGGAGGGGGTCGAAACGTAAAAAGCTGAACTTCCTTAAGGCCACCATATTGGATACAACATATTGGATTTTAAGGATTTGGGCTTTTTTGCATCAACCTTAGGTCCCAAGCAATGTCTGTTCCGAATTTCAGATTTCTAGGTGGTCGGAAGATGCAAAAAAGTCTAAGAAAGTATTCTCCAAAGTGATGTAGTTTCATGAGACCCTTTATATAAATTAGGTTTGGCGCAATTGCCTGACGGGTTACGTGAAAAATTACAAATTTGTAAGAATGGTCGGGATCGAAAGCAGTACTACTTCGATAAGTTGTGTTGAAGTGATAGGAGAAGCCATTGTCCTTCAAGATTCTACAAACACACCTTGCAGTAGCAATATAGAATCGAATAACTTGAATGATTCTCAATCAAACAAAAAAAGTTTCCTTCAACACTAAAATTATTGTATCCCTTCATTAATGAGAAAAATTAATAAAATAAAATGAAAAGCGTTGTAACATAAGAGCCACAGTTTTACATCTTTTCTGAAAGATCGCGTTCTATGGAGGCTTTGATTAAGGTTACTAAATCATACAGGCACCGACAACTGTGCAAACATATATCTTTTTTCTCTTTTAATTTGGGGTTCCTGTCATTAGTGTCTCACTCGCACTCTCACTTTCTTACAATGTTCTGTCCTTTTTGATTTGGGGGAACAAAATCTTGGAATGGAATGGCGGTACCTTTATGTATTTAGTGACCTTAGCTTTGATTCGAGTACCTGTATGTAAGATACGAGTAGAGCAAACAATGACATTCGGGGATCCATCATGCGAAGTTGGTCGCAATTTCACAGTCGACTACATGAATACTGCAGTTAGTTACAACTGTCATAAGTTACAGTTACCTATAAATTTGCTATTTGGCCGTAGTAAGGAGTTGAAATGATATGCCATTTATGCCAGATAATACACTTTTATCTATTAAATATTAAATAAAGTTGTCGCAAACCAACTTTACATTCATTTGCTGTTTACATCTATATATGAAAAATAGAGATTGAATAATATTTAAATGTAAGACCCCAAATAGTAGTTCAACCTTACTTTTTATAAATGTTTATCTAAGTTTTCTCTACATAATTTCAAAGGATATAAATTTAATACTATAGGTAAGAGGGGATACATTTATATTAAGGTTTTACTACAATTTACTTGAGAGACGTAAAAGATTCGCGTCAGCTTATCCAATGGGCGATTTATTAACCATTTTCTTTAAAATACCTGAAATACGGATTATAAAATACTAACAAAAGAAGTTAATACCAGGAATTCAACCAAATTATTTAAAGTTATAGCAATACTACAACAGAGTTTGAAGTATGTGGAGCAAAACTGCAATAATTCGGACAACTTTAATTTCACTAATTTAAAAAAGTCGAAATCACGCAGACGACCTATATTTTTGAATTCTAACCGATCTAAACAGATCCAACCAATGGAATGCGGTTGCTGCGTTTGCTCTACTTTTATTTAGCTATATACAGGTACTCTAAATTTAATTACAGTGACTTTATGAGGACAGTGTGGTCAATTTTGGTCATCTTTCTGATTGGCTGTTAATATATGCGTCATCTTGAGTCGTTCACGAAATTACACATAGCCACACAAAAGTTGCTTATAAGTTCTTCATTATTAAAAGTGGCCCCAATATCAAGTGGGATTAAATAATCCTCATAAAATTCTACAGTCTTCTGTATAAGTGAATGCTGCATTTTCTTTTGAGCCAACCAGTTAAAGTAAAATACTTTTTGAAAAACTTGGGCATTGGCCCAAATCAAAACTATATAAATGTCTTAATGCCAAAGATTATTGCATCAAATTAAGGAGAATTTATGCGCTGTGTAACACTGAATATTATATTCTCTAAATGAATTGGTATTATAAATACAACGTAATTTCTGTTTCGACCCACGCAAAATGTTGTCAATTTTCGTTTTCTATGTACAAAAACACAATAAAGAAGATAATGATGGACACACTGACTTGTATTCCGATATTACATTGATCGTTAAATAGAATTTTTAATCGTGGACCACCATCCTTTACGTTTCACATAGTCTCTTGTCGTGTAATTTGGTCTGACAATTTAGCAGGCCGTATACAGAACAATACCTAAGGGCGTGGCTGGCTGTAGCAAAAACCACTCAAAATGGATGCCCTTTTAAAATAGCCCACGCTGTCCGTATATAGCCATTGCAGCTTTTATCCAAATTCTTTTAATTTTTTAAAACCTCACAGGGATCAAAGATTGAACTCGAGACGCTTGTATCAGCAGTCAGGATGCGTAAACACCGAATCCACGAGTTTGGCACTACTTTATTTATATAAGGTCACCATAGTTACAGCATTATTATTAGAAGATGTTGGATGGCACATTTAATTTTCTGCCAATCTAGTAAACAATACATTTGAAGAAAACTAAATCTAAACTAATTCTCACAGCCAAACGCTCAAAAAGAATATCTCGTGGCGACATCAGATTTCTTAAATTCTCTGTACCATCGGATAGAAATTCGCCAGCCTCGTAACCGAAGTAATAACGATTCCAGTATCACAGAAACTACTTGGAGTGGTATTTTCAGTAGAAGAATCCGTATGACTGTAAACACGCAGGGTTTCTACTCTGAAGATACCTGGAGGGCGGGCGGGCTTCATCTATATAGTAGCTATCCAGGGTTGTGGGCTTGGGGGGTTCTTGCTGAGAGGCCGTCCAAGCAAATAATGTGCAAATTAGGGTAGAGCAGGCTCTTCTCCGGTTGTCACACGGGGAAAAGCCGTGTGGTCTAAGTTTAGGAATCAGCCACATGAATTGAGGGGCTCAGAACTGTGTAGGAGTTGGTCCTCAAGCTCCTATAGCAGCCGACATCAGACCCCAAAGGGGAGCATATTCAGACGATCGCACTAAGAGACTACGTGAGAAAGGCCTAAATAACACAATATTGAAATCATAGAAATAGAAAAAAATCCCAATAATAGTTGGTGGAAGGTCAAGGAAAATAAACAGAAAAAAGTAATAAAACACAGAACCCAATCAATAAATAACGAAAACCAATCACTAGCAGCCCACCAAATAAATTCTCAGCACTATCACCAAATGAAAACCAAATGAGCGAGACCAAAGATAAACAAACGACAACCTCAACACCCAAACCCCCGCCCATTTTTATTCATGGAGTAACAGATTACGAAAACATGGCAGAAAACTTATTGGCAGTTGCCGAAGAAGAACAGTATACAACTAAAGGTCTGTTAAACAATGTAGTCAAAGTAAATACAAAAAATCCCGAAACATACCGTAAACTAATTAAGCACATGCAGAAGAACAAAATTATCCATAATGCTTACCAAATGAAGAAAGACCGAAAGTATAGAGTAGTACTGAGACATCTGCACCACAGTACACCTACAACAGAAATTATAAATGCTCTTCAAAAATTAGGACACCGCTTACGAAATAAAATGAATATAAAGGAGAAACAAACAAATGTCTCACTACCCATATTCTTCATAGACCTAGAACCGGCCACTAACAACTAAGAAGTCTATGATCTCCGTCAACTACAGAACAAGAGTGTGTTGTTTAAACCCCCAAAGACAAACAAAGACATTGTGCAGTGTACCAGATGTCAACATTACAACCATACAACAGCCTACTGCAACCGACCATTTGCATGCGTCAAATGTGGCGGTCAGCATGACACTAAATCCTGAAAAAAACAAGAGACTCAAGCTACGTGCGTACTATGCGGAGGACCACATCCAGCGAACTATAAAGGATGCACAATCTATCAAGAACTGCAGAAAAAATATCAACCAAACAAACAATCACCAATTATAAAACCCCCAGCAAATGCTACAACAGTTCTTCAACACAGATTTATAACGGACGGAGACTTTAAGATAAGCACACCCACTGGCATGGGCGCGGTTAGAAAACTTTCCAGGGAGGGGCAATATTTTTTCGATATTGAGATAAGACAATTAAATTCACAGAGAGTCTGAAAAAGAAAAACTTGATGCGCACCTAAAGAATACTGTTAGATTTTAAAAAAATATAAAAACGAAGTGGAAAAAATATATGCATCACCAACACGTTTTGTGTATCTAAATCAAAAATAGTGGGCATTTTATTTCTAAAAATTGCACGCGCAAGGTACATTCAGATGTCATAAATAATAAAACGTTTTTCACTACATCTTTACCGTATGGTTTGGGCATCGAGCGCGCAAAATAGTGAAGCGTTGGTAATAGCAATCCACAATATTTCTGACAAAATTAATTAACAAATAAAACAATAGATGCAAAAAATATGTATACCGTGTAGATTGGATCGAAGTCGCAAACCAGGGAAGCAATAAAAAACAATGCAAACCAGGATACACAATAATCTAACAGTAGTAACTCAACCAGGGGGTGAATAAGACTCACTTGACATATTAAGTAATGCATTTTTTTTTAAATATTTGCAGACATTCCGTGCAGGTACATTGGGATTTGGCGAGCCATTGAATTGATTACTTAAACGTGCCTAGACACAAGAAAACCCAACATCGGTCGGCCCTTACATGCGGCAAGAAACGGAAATCTAAATATTGTTTTGTATTGCGCTGAGTGACAAATTCATAAACTCCTCCCATCCCGATATTTTGGTCATCCGCTTATTCAAAGAATCGGTTCTGTAAAGTGATCGGACCCTTAGGGAGGACAAAAGAATAAATCGTTGCTGTTATTACGGACACTATCTATTACGAATACACCCTATACAAGTAATTGTGTGATAAGTTCTAGCGCCCCTATGTAGCGGCGCCCATGCCCACTGGGACTCGCGTTTAACTATAACAAAAGACAGAGAACTATACAACCTTATAACAACTATTAGCTATAATATCCATTCCACAGGAAGCCCAACATACTAGCCAACGGATCATAGAAAAATCCATGACCTATTAGACTTCTACTACTATTGTCATGGGCCTTGTACTGAATTATATCGAAGCCGTCTCCAACTGCGACCTCTCATCTGATCACACCCCAGTGATAGCTACTATAAGTGCGACAATAATATGTAAAAAATCTAAACCCACCCTTAGCAACAAAAGAACAAACTGGGAAACGTTTAAAGAGCACATCAATGAGCATCTAAACACAAGCTTGAGATTAAAATTATCAGATGATTTTGAAACCGCTACACACCACTTAATAACAACAATACCATACGGGGGGTGGCATGCTACACCACAACCTATTAAAATCAAGATTAGATCACCAAACATCCCTAATGAAGTTATGAAACTAGTGAGGGAGAAAAGACGCACAAGAACTAGATGGCAACGGAGTCACAACATTAAAGACAGGATAAGATATAACCAACTAAGCAACAAATTAAGAAGCAGCTTAAAAGAAATCCGAAACGAAAGTTTCCAAACTTACGTAACCGGCCTCTCTGCAGATGATCATTCAATTAGGAAGGCTACTAAAGGTCTAAGCAACCAAAAGCACACTTACCGCCTTTGAAAGATCAAGTAGGCAACTGGGCAAGATCGGAGAAAGAAAAAGCGGAGGCATTCACAGAACATCTAGCAAGAGTATTTACGCCAAACACCGAGGAAATGAACCAAGGAAGAACCTACAAACATCTCCACCTATACGAAACTTTACCGTTAAAGAAATAACAAATGAAGTGAAATTACTAAACAATAGGAAATCACCAGGAGATGATCTCATAACTGGCGTTGTGCTAAAACAACTGCCAGAAAAAGGATACTCCGTCTGTCACATTGGCCGATGCAACTAAAATTTGCCCAAATTATTCTCATTCTTAATCCTGGCAAGCTTCCTAACGAAATACAATCCTACCGTCCCATCAGTCTGCTCCCCATAACTTCAAAGCTACTCGAAAGGTTCAACAAAAACTCTCTGCAAGACGAATTGATGCCAAATCATCAGTTCCGACGAAATATGGTATAATTGCAATTAACTCTACTTGGGTTAGTTTGCTGTAAACTGTTTTAAACCGTACCAAACTGCATCATTGATCAATAACGAAGTTATTACACCAGCTGTAATATGAATTTAGTACGTGGTTATTTTTGTCCAATATTGCAACTACAATCATTTACAGAAATGCACAAATATTTCACGAATGCATTAAGTGACTTGTCTATTTAAACACATCTCAATTGTTTTCAATAATAGCCATCAAACGTCGAACTACAATGTTCAGCCAACTCACATACGGCCCTTACAACACCTGCCAGAACCGACGTTACAAGCTCGGACGTCAGAACTGTAGTAATACAAATGCCACGACAAGTATCTTTCATATAATTGTAAAGTAAGAATCATCTATCAGAAAGTCTTTAAGGGAACGCTTTAGCTCTGATAATTAAACAAAAATAGTAAACAGAATTAAAATTAGATTAGTGGTGAAATTACATTAATTCTAGTCGAGAGCCATCGCTTTTCTACTTTACTTTCTACAAAGGGCAGTTAATTCAAAACTAAGTATTTATTAAAATATATTTAACTATAAATACGAGTAGGATGTTTAATTTATTAGTAAGAAACTCTTAAAACCGATCTGTTGACTATATAATAATAAATGAATGAATAAAATATGAATCTCCTAGAGCGGCAATTATCTAAATAAATTTCAGCCGGCAGGTTTTACGTCAAAATCCAGTAATATTTATATCAAACTTTACAAATCATGAAATAGGTCGTTTGAAAGCATGGATATATTAAAAGTTGACATAGATGCGGAAAGTTAACTGACTAAACTTAATAAAGCTCCCTTGTTTTTGTTTGTCGAGATTAAACTTTGTTGTTTTGAGGGAAGCGCATAAATCTACCACAGCAAACTGTAGTCGCTTCATATAAATTAAATGAAAACTGGTAAAAAGTAGCCATACATCATATATAGTTCAACTATTGTTAGTGAGAATATTCAATCTGCAGAATATACCAAGATCATTCAGTAACTAGACGAACAAATGTCAATAGAGGTTAAACAACTGTGACAGCAGTATTGTACACTGTCTCATGGGAAAATAAACATTTTGACTGCCATTTGATCTAATTTAAGATATAGGTGTAGCTGGCATTTTATTTTCTAGTGGTGCTTCTGTAAAAAAAATTCAGATTTGAAATACAGGTTTTTTAGTAACTTAAGTTTTAATGCATAATTTATTCACTGTTGCGATGTACCCATTTAGATGATTATATAAAACAATATTAACACATGTTTTTCAGTCTCTGCTTAAACTTCAAGCCTTTTGTTGCAAAAATCTTCGATTTCCTTGACTTTCATGTACCCTATATCGAGTGCGCATTCCAAGTATATTTAAACGATATTCTACTTGCAATGAGAACGTTTGTTCCAGTAAACGGCGTGTAAGGCATGCTTAATTACTGAACAATTTCCGGATTTATCTTGAGATTAGGTGGCAATTACAGAATCCAATAAAATTGTTATGCTCAAAGGATATACTAAAACCTGTGTACATAACTTTACATTGGTAATATTTGACAAAATTGCTTTTACAAAATTTCAGTTACTAAATTAAATGTATTATTTTATATTCCTTGTTGTCAAAACAAACAGAGTTTATTTATATGTACTGCAATTTATTATAAATGAAAGAATGTAATACAGTTTTTTAAGAGTGCAAATATTTTTTAACTTCTAACAGTTACGCTGAAACCTAAAGCTCTGAGAGCGGAGGCCATTGTTTGATTACGAATTTTGGAAGATGAATTAGTTGGAAGCAGCTGTGTGGTTGGACGTAAAGCTTAAATCATAATTGTTTTTGTCTTTAAGCAGTGCTATCTGTGAGATGAAGACAGAAAATTTCATTCTTATATTTCCTGATTTCAATACCAAATATTTCTACATTTTCCAGACTTTATCAAACGCTTGAAATTGCAGACGTAGTTATCCATAACTTGCCCTCCATTGAGTATAAACCCAGGCTCTTTGCTATTTAAAGCGAATTTTTCTTAAAACCTCTTAGATAAAGTTTCCATTGTGTGCTAATTTTAGATCGCTTTTTGTGCAAACGATAAACAGATATTGTATGTATCGATAACAGATTCCCTAGTAAAGATTTTGGATTTTATGAATATGGTGTAGATCATAGATATTTGTCAGATAAAAATTGAAAATAATACTTTACATACTATTATATCGATCACTAACTAAATATATATCTAGGAAAATAGTTACATATTCCCTTATACCTCATGTTCCTTATCCAGCAGTTATTTACATATACACAGTGGGCCAAAAAAAGCGGCACAGATTTTATAGCCTCGTACGTAGTTAATATTTTCAAATTACTATTGTATCATCGAAAATCTCAATGTTTATAGATGGAAGTGAAGCACTTTTACTACAAACTAACAATGCTAATTCATAGTCGTGCGTGGTTAAACAAAGTGATACAAATTTTTTTATTAAAATTACGAGTATTTCAATATTATACCGTTTTTTAGCCCACTTTGTATTGCTGCGCCTCGCAAACATGATCAATTTGCAAGTGATGATTGCACTTACTTTTTACAAATAAAAAAATGTGACTTGTTAAGACAATCTTATATAATAAATATCTTATATATAATTTACTAGCAGATACCCGTTCTTCGTACGGACTACAAATGTTTTTCTTCTAAATCCTAAACAAATTCTAGAATGCTCCCCTCCTCTCTCACTCAATACGCTAAACTAACAAACGCTGCAAAACAATATTGTAGGTAAAAAGGAAAGAATATTCTTCCGAAAAAAATTCTCCTTAACTCTTTTTTGCTTCACGTACCACCTGGAAATGCATATGTGATTGTCATTCCCATTGTATAGATTGATAAAACTATATAGGTTTAGTATAACAATAAGAATAAAAATAATAAATGTGTTTTATTAAATGTTGTATTCATAAATTGTAGCAACATACCAGTTTCCACCACTTCGAGGTAGAATTTCGGAAATCCTTCTATTTTATTCTAAACTGGTCACACAGAAAAAAATCAATAACTTTAACCTCTTTTTTAACTTTTTTTTACTTTTACCCCATTTTTACTCCTTTCACAATGAAATTTACAATAAAAACTTTAAACCCCTTTTTAAAGATTTAAAAAACACACATATGCCCAAAAACCATGATCATCAGGAACCACAGGAAATACGAAATGTTCTATAATTTACCCCTGAAATCAAATTATCACCTTTAGGAGTTGACCTGTGCGCAATCCTGAATTACGTTTTTAGGAACTTGTTAGGTAAGCTTTCTAAGTAAAACCAAATTGCTACATTATAGGGCCTTATGAAATATTGAGCAATTCGTATATGCCAAAAAGAATGTCCTAACTCAATAAACATAAGAGATGCGAAGGGTTCTTTAATTCACTCCCAATCCAGATTTGCACCTTTAAGGGTTGATTAGGAGAAAATTCTAAAATACGTTTCTAGGTATTTGCATGGATAATCTTTGTAAGTAAACGCCAAGTCGCTATCTCATAGGGCCTAAGAGATATTGAGGAACTCATGAAAACTCATTTTCCCCTTTCCAGCCCCTTAGGGGTGGAATTTAAAAATTGTGAACACATTTAATTGTGAAATGGAACTTACAGCGAAAAAAATTAATAATTTTACCCTCCTACCCCTTTTCAGTTTTTCCTTCTTTTACCCCTTTAGGGTTAAAATTTTCAAATTTCCTTAAACTCCTTTCTAAATATTTAAAAAATATATCTATATGCCAAAAAAAACTATTCTAACTCAATAAACATAGGAGATACGAAGGGTTCTTTAATTCACCCCCAATTCAGATTTGCATCTTTAGAGGTTGATTAGGGCAAAATTCTAAAATACGTTTCTAGGTATTTGAATTGATAATATTTGCAAGTAAACATCAAGTTGCTATCTCGTCGGGTCTAAGAGATATTGAGGAACCCGTGAAAACACATTTTCCCTTTTCCAAGCCCGTAGGGGTGGAATTTAAAAAAACCGCTTTTAACCCATGTAATTGTGAAATGGAACTCCCAGCAAAAAAATTAATAATTTTAACCCTCCTACCCCTTTTCAGTTTTTCCTCCTTTTACCCCTTTAGGGTTAAAATTTTTAAATTCCCTTAAACATCTTTCTAAATATTCTAAAAATACATTCATATGCCAAAAAAGAATGTTCTAACTCAATAAACATAGGAGATACGAAGGGTTCTTTAATTCACCCCAATCCAGATTTGCACCTTTAGGGGTTGATTAAGGCAAAATCCTAAAATACGTTTCTAGGTATTTGTATTGATAATCTTATCGGGTGTAAGAGATATTGCGGAATTCGTAAAAACACATTTTACCCCTTTTCACCCCCTTAGGGGGGAATTTCAAAAAATCGCTTCTTAGCACTACCGTACGTAACAAATTGAACCTTCCACCCAAATTTCAAGTTTTTAGTACCACTGGTTTCAGCTCTGCGTTGAGTAGTCAGGGTTATGACTTTCCTTTATATATGTACTAGCAAGATGCCCGTTCTTCGTACGGACGGCAAAGGTTTGTTTTTTCTTTTAAATCTGAAATTAATTCTAAAGTTCCCCTCTCCTCGCTCACGTACGCCCTGGGAATGTGTACGTAATTATCGTTCCCCTTGTATAGATTGATAAAACTTTGGTTGTAGTATAACAATGAGAAGAAAATTTTAAACATTTATGTACAATACCTCCCATTTTATTGTAAACTGAACTCGCAAAAAAAATGAATAATTTTAACCTCTTGCCCAATTTACTTTTTTCCCATTTTAATACTTTAGCACTGAAAAAAAACCTTTAAATCACTTTTAAAGATCTTAAAAGGATATTTATGTCAAAAAACGGTGATCTGATTATAAACACCGCAGATACAATGGATTCCATAATTTACCCCGAATGCATATTTGAAACTTTAGGGGTTGATAAGGACAAAATCCTGAATTACGTTTTTAGACTTTGTATTGAAAGCCATTGCAAGCAAACGCTATATCTTATAGGGTTTAAGAGATATTGAGGAATTCACGAAAACACCGTTTACCCCTTTCCACGTTAGGGGTGGAATTTTGGAAAAATCTTTTTACCTGGTTTTATTCCGAAATGGAGCCACAGCGAAAAAATCAAACATTTTAACTTTTCCCTTTCCGTGAAATTTTAAAAAACCCTTAAACCCCTTTCTAAATAGTTTTTAAAAATATCTGTATACCAAAAAAGAACGTTCTCACTCAACGAACACAAAAGGTACGAAGGTTTCTATAATTCGCTGCTAATCCAGGTTTCCACTTTTAGGGGTTTATTAGTGAAAAATCCTGAAATACGTTTTTAGGCATTTGTATTAAAAACTTTTGCAATCAAACACCAAATCGATATCTTATCGGGTTTAAGAGATAATGGGGATGAAAACACAGTTTACCCCTTTGCACCTCATTAGAGATGAAATTTAAAAAATTCCTTCTACCTCATTGTATTCTCAAATGGACCCACAGAGAAAAAATTTAAAAAAAATGTTCTAACTCAACATACAGAAGATATGAAGGGTTCTATAATTCACATCGAATGCATATTCGCACCTTTAGGGGTTGAGCAAAATCCTGAAATATGTTTTTAGATATTTATATTGAAAACCTTTGCAAGCAAAAACCAAATCCATATCTTATCGGGTTTAAGACATACTTAAAAAATTCATAAACACATTTTACCCCTTTTCACCCTCTTAGGGATGGAATTTTCAGAAATTATTTCTACTTTTTTTTATTCCGAAACGAACCCACAGTCAAAAAAATTAAAAAAATTAACCCCCTACCCTTTTCCAGTTGTCCCTATTTTGAGGCCTTTAGGGGTGGAATTAAAAAAAAACCTTAAACTTCTTTCTAAATATTGTAAAGGGACATCTATATGCTAAAAAAGAATGTTTTAACTCAACAACCAAAGAAGATATGAAGTGTTCTATAATTCACCCCGAATGCAGATTCGCACTTTTAAGGGTTGATTAGGGCAAAATCCTGAAATGTGTTTTTAGACATTTGCCTTCGATACCTATGCAAGCAAACACCAAGTCGATATCTTATCTGGTCTAAGAGATATTGGGGAATTCGTGAAAACAAAGTTTAGCCCTTTCCACCCCCTTAGGGGTAATACTTTTAAAATCTCTTGAACGACTGTAAATATTTTAAAAATACATCTATATGACAAAAAAAGAATGTTCTAACTCAATATACATAGGAGATACGAAGGGTTCTTTAATTCACCCAGAATCCATATTTGCATCTTTAGGGGTTGATTGGGACAAAATCCTGAAATACATTTCTAGACATCTGCATTTAAAATCTTTGCAAGTAAACACCAAATCGATATCTCATCGGGTCTAAGAGATATTGAGGAATTCGTGAAAACACATTTTACCCATTTTCACGCCCTTAGAAGTCGAATTTCAAAAAATCCCTTCTTAGCACTACCTTACGTGACAAATTAAACCTTCCACCTAAATTTCAAGTGTGTAGTACCAGTGGTTAAAGCTCTGCGTTGATTAGTCGGAGTTGTGACTTTCCTTTATATATGTATAGATAGATTAGACCTTTGCGGTGAAACACCATATAAGCGGACTGTCAATATCAAATATCGAGGTGTGATATGGTTTTTCATATAACAACTCATTTCAGGTACTTAAACATGTATTTGAAAAGACTTGATTATTATAATTTTTTTTTAAATATTGAGTGCTAGACAAAATTTCTTCTAAAGTTGCCTATGATGTAAAAAAATGTCACGTCACAGCTTATGTTCAAGAAATACAGAGCGTCAAAAAAACTTTAAAATGCTTTCAATAATATTGTCAAGCTTCTGCCATGGATACAATAATTAGAGGTTGTAGTGATAACAATGAGAACATGTGTTCAAATTTCAAGACATGCTTCGGGAAGACATATTCTTGATCACTCCTTACATCCATGGTTTTTTTTTAAACAATCATAAAAAGAAGCTCTGTCGTCCCAAAAAAGAAACACCTAGGTTGTTAATTATATAAGACTTTTACTTTATTAGAGGTACAGGAATAGGAAGGCTTAGTTTTAAAACCTTGTTTGAACTATGTTAGAACAACCTTGTCAGTTTCTACAAAAATGTATCATTCAAAAGAAAAGGCATTGTATATTTATGTATTATGCAGAGATACTGAGTTACACCAATTTTTCTGCAAATTGAGGATGTCTAAAAACATTCAAAGAGAGACAACATTGTGCAAACATTTTTATGTGGCAGACCTGCTACTGTCAATGGCGAAGACTGTGACAACTGGGGGAATCAAATGTTATCGGAGTTATTGGTTTTGCACCATCAAAATGACATTTTTAATACTGACGAAACGGGCTTATGCTCCACACCATTAAGTATGTGATAATTTTTTTTTATCAGAAAGTGTGTATTTTACTTCCCTCGTCTGAAAGACTAAGAAAGTATTGTAATTACGAAAAAATCACATTCCCAGATTTCCTCAGATCTTCACGTTTCAAGGTCCCTAGATGACGAAAAACAGGTTTTCTCAATTCCGTCTGTCTGTCTGTCTGTCTGCCTGTTGGCGGTATAACTCAAAAACTATTTCTTAGAGGAAGATGATATTTTGTATACATATTATGTATCTACCTGGAATGAAACCGAGAAAATTTCGGACAAATATATACAGGGAAAGCACCTTAAAAAATGAAATTGTGTTAATTTTTGCTTGATCTCAGACATACATAAAAGTACTAATTTGTACATGGCGTATGCTGTATCCCCAGAATAAGTGTTCTACAAGTCAAAAATGTGCCAAATCCCAGACCTTCAAATAGACGGAAACGCATATTTGGGAGAGGTCGTAAATTCAATCATAGGATGTGCATTCGAAGAGATACCTTTAAAAAAAATGTACACTATTTGGAATTACTTTGCGGATATAAATGTGTAGGTTTCCATGCTTTCTTAGATTGCAAAAACCCAAAAATAATATTTACCCAAATTTCTTTAGTACTAAAAAGTGATGAATTTTATGCATACATCGCATTTACACGCTTAGTTTTACATATTTCTCAATGATTCTTCAACTAGTGGAAATTGTATTCTTTATGGATTTATATGATATCAAATTAATTTCAAAATTATTTTACACAAATGCTACATAAATTATTTAAACAAGCGTACGGGGAATGTGCGGAGTATATCTCAGCATCGACCTATCGTAAAGACTATTGCACATAAATATATACATCCTGCGTATTATATATTTAAAAAGGAAGGAAGGAATTTATCTGGATTGGTTTATTGATGTAGAAAATATAATTAATTTTCCATTGCCTAATTTGGTTGAAACGCACCTCATTTCGGCACGAAACTTAAGACATGTCCGCCGTCAAGGTTAAGCGAGCTGAAACGCAACAATATGAAAAGGGCTTCTTCAGGTTGCGAGAAATTGGTCAACGATTTGTTCGCAGCCGCAAGCGCCGCGGTTCAAATCCCTCCGGTAAAAAATTTTTTATTTGAAAATTGATGTAATTCGCATTCAAGGGTATTCTTTAATTGTTTTCGTATTATTTGAAACGTGAAAACATTTTACACCTAGTTTCCTTTGATTTTTAAAATTTAGTGTCGCAATGTCCACTTGAGAGAGAAGTTCTGGGTAAAGTCTTTTTCAGCTTTTTTACACTAATGCTTATTTTAAAATAATTTACATGTATGCATTTAATATAATAACTTGCGGCCAACAAGCTTGATTTAGTTAAAGCATATCTATAAAATTAAGTATTTATAACTCGAATATTTTTCCAGATTATGAAGGTTCGACTTTTGTGTATGCAACTGTATACTGTTTTGTAACGTTTGAGTCTTGATTGTATCAAAAGCGTTTTCAAAGTCTACATATGCCAGAGAAGAATAGAGAGCCATAGTAAATGCCTACATCCAGCAAAAGACAGAAGAATTGATTGTGATTGCGACACCCTCTAAAAAATTCAGAGAATTCGAACTGCGTTCAGAGTCAGTTTAATTCAAACTTACAATTGTATAACTTTTAAATTTTTTATATAAATTTGTTTTGAATAAAATTAATTTCATATCATATTCAAAGACGTATATGTCTTTGTTACATTTAAAAAATAAAAACGTGAAGAAAACAAGAACATAGCAAAATAGGATCCCATACGTAAATTTGATATGTCGAAATTATTATAAAAGACACAAATATCATTGGAGTTTGATAAATGACTGCTGCAAAGAGATTAAATTATACTTTAACTATGCACATAAGTTCGCCTTTTACTCCGGGAATAAATTGATTAGTACGGATATTGGTCTTCCTGCATTCCCAATAACTTCGAAACTCTGCAAACAATTATTCGCACGCTTGCTACAACTGCTTCCGTAACAATGCCGTAAACTAACTCTGTTAGATGTTTGATTGGACTTAAATGACATGTAATTCACTGATATCCTTTTTCCTTCTCGTGATTGGTATTGAAGGGTCAACTATTAAAAAGTAATTAATCAACATTTGGATAAATTCGAATTTCGTTAAACATAATGTAATTAAATGGACAAATTGTAAGAAAGTCTTTAGGTTATGTAATAAACGAATTTATTTCTTTCTTCGAGCAACAATAGGTTCAGTTTAATTCGGATATGCGAAACGTTTAAGAACAAACTAAGACAACAGTGTTGATAGATACTCAGCTGACAGCAAACTGAATATAGGAGCAATAGTGAATCGTCCTTTAGTGCTCGGTAAAATTAGAGAACGTTACAGATGTTACAATGTATGTGTTTCAGGCTGATTAGTGTTTTTATTTTAAATATATTTCTTGTGCCTATTTCTTAATATATACCTGAACATTGAGCTAAATAAAACACTGCTGGAGCATGTGGTGTGAATCTGACACGTGTTAATTTCTCTTCAAGGCTACTTAAGATGACAGCTTAGCTGTCGAAATACGTATTTAGCGGTTCTTCAATATTTGTATGGTTAGGGGTTTTTAACGAATTGTCTCATATAATCCGTTCACGACCTTTTTGGGACGAGTTGGCTATGATTTTTTCTTTTCATGTTGGACTAACTGATTCGGTGATGTAGCGGATGCAACTTTTTTTTCTGTCAGTGTCTGTTCGACATTTTCTTGCCACCACATTGCCAGATTTATTATTTTACTACTTTTTACTACCAGTTTAAAAAGGACAGACGAGATTTAAAAGAACACGAGTTGATGTGGAGACTAAAGAATATATTTGCTGTACGTTAAAAAATGAAATTATGGAAAGGAAAAACAATCCAGCCTAATGTATAATTTACTACCTACCTACTTATTACTATTTTAGTGTTGGAATGTTATGTGGCAGATGTGAAAATCAACATGAAGTAAAATCAGCAAGCCATCCATTTGACAGGATATTTACATTTTTCACATGTTAATTTCTATAAGACCAATGTTGCTCAATTGCTCTACTACATTTATTCGGAATCAGTTTGTGACAGTAGGTAACCGGGCACCTGAGACTTCCCCCACTCCTCCACTTTTGGCCACGCCCCCTTTTCACACCTGACGCGCTCCGATAGGCCAAGCCCCCTCTCCACACCTGACGCGCGGGGGCGGTCTGAAGTGCGCCATCCAATATTACAGATACGTTAGATACGGGGTGGGGGTGGTCCGGAGGCTTTAGCGGCATAAGCGATTATTAAAACAAATTGATGATGCAATGGTAATAGATATGAACGATGAGACTGGGACAATCTGGTGGTTTCTACGCCACGCCGTGTGTAAATGCGCTTATTTTAAAATGCAATATATGAGCCGTAATTGTATGAATTCATAATTTAAAATCGTGTTGCGGCATGTCGCAGAGGGATAAATATCAGGTCTGTGAGGGTTGTGAACACCTGCATCCGGTGTTGGCATCGATTGAATAAATTATTTAAATGTAAGATGCGGCAACCCTTTTTTATGAATTAATTATTTTAAATTGTGTTGCAGCATGTCGTCCGCAGGCCTGGGAAAGGCTGAATTCGGCACACCTGCATGAACAGCTGCATTCGATTGAATAAATTATTTAAATGTAGGATGCGGCAGCCCTTTTTCTTGAGTACAATATGCACTTCCTGTTGCCGTAAATCTCGCTGCTTAACACCTGCTTTTATGAATTAATTATTTTAAATCGTGTTGCAACATGTCGCCCGCAGGTCTGTAAAGGGGCTGCGAACACCTGCATCCGGTGCATCCGCATGTCATAAATCTCGCCCGATAACATCGCGCAGCTGCATCCGGCCCGGCGCAGCTGCATTCGGATCGTAAATCTCACCCCATAACACCTGCTTTTATGAATTAATTATTTTCAATCGTGCTGCAACATGTCGTTCCAGGCCTGTGAAGGGGCTGTAAACAGCTGCATCCGGCGCGCATCTAGCTTGGATATGGGGCGTGTGATGGGGAAAAAAATATATATATATATATCTAGCATTCACTGTAACAAATTTCTACTGCAAATTCTGTAACTTACGTGCCCGATCAAAGTTTTAGCCATTAGCTTCAGTTCTCCGAAATTTCAGCCATCGAGGAATAATAAAATTGCTACAATGCGTCGAAATTCGGCTGTGATAGTGTATCAAGAATCCAAAAGTGCCGACAATTGCAAGCTACTATCCGCTCTTACAAAGCTGTTCTCTGTGAGTAGCGATTAATCAAATTTAAAATGGATCTAAAGAAATTGAATAATGTTAGCGTCATTTCCCGGAAGGTGAAGCTGCAGGCTGGAGAGTTGGAATTAAACAGAAAATACCGCATTTTAAAACTGAAGTCGGGATTTGCCAAACAAGGCGGCTTCAAATTTATTTCATGCGAATTGAAGCATGGTACCCTGTTTTTCCCGAAAAGACTAGTAGATGCTCTCACGGAAGATGATATAACATCTCTGAACAAAAGGCGGCTGTACCTGGAGTTTTTGGGGCTCGAGCAGGTTGGAAAACAATCCCCAACCCCGTCACTGAGATTTGTAGAAGACGACACGCAGCTTAACAGCGACTCCCAAAGTGAAGTCTTCGAAAGTGAAGAAGCGGCTGTAGAAATTTCTCGAGAGCCTTTGGAAAACATGTAAATATTTTTTAATTTTTTTTTTTTTGCATTTGCTTTGCATTAGTAAATAGTTGTTTGGATTGAATGTAGCGGTTGCATTTAGAAAAGTTTTGCTAACATTTTATTTTATTGCTGGCTGCAAGTAGCTCGCTACTTGTAGAAAAGCTATTTTAAAATTATTGGAAATATTCGATTAGAATTCAAGTCATTTAAATATTGTTAAATTTACGGCGAAACTAGATTAAAATAAATTTAACTATGAATTCTAACGCAACAAGTGATTTAACTAAAACAAAAAACATTCTTAACTATAAAAATGTATATCTAATTTTTAAAATTATACAGATTGGAAGGCAATTCCCAAACCACACCGCCCGGCACAGCTGAAATTTGCCGAAAACTTGAGCGAGGGGGCGGATGAGGAACAAGGCAAGGAAGAGAAGCTGGAGGCCAAGAAGAAGGGTGTAGAAAAAAAATCGTATACGCATGTATTAGAACGCTCTAAAAAGAGGCGAAGGTGTGTAGTTTGCTACAAACGTTTATCTAAAGAGTACGGCAGGATGAAAGCACAACGTTCGACAAGCAAGACTTATTTAAGATGTACTAAATGCGCAAAGAATTTCTGCGAAAAATGTTTTAAAGTAACGCACGAATTTATAACATGAACGCTTGTATTTGTGTAGTTTAGATGTAACATTTTGACTGATTATTATTCTTAAAAATGCTTTTAAATAATGCAACTTGAGCGTTATCAGCTTGCGATCAATTGCTGATCTCTTGCTTTTTGTTTGTACGTATACTACCTATATGCAATCAATTATTGGTTTGGATGCCTTAGCAGTGAGCAAGCGAAAATCAGTCTAGCCGCTGCAATCATCATGGTAACATATTATTATTATTATTAGCGGCCTAGGTTCGATATACTTCAAGATGTAGCCATGTTTATAATAAGGCGTAGTATAGAGCAATTCAAATGGATCCGATAGCTGTTAAACCTGCTACTTAATTATTTGCTTATAAAGACAAACATTTAAAATAAATCGGCGCAAACCTAAGTACAAAATTGGAGATGTCGTAAGAATTTGCAAGCACAAGGGCGCATGTTCTCGCGGATTTGCGCTAAACTGATCGTTTGAATTATTTAACATTGCAAAGGTTCACAAAACCCGACCCAGCTGCATATAATCTAAAGTATTCAACTATAAGTTACACTATTTAAAATCATTTTTACGAATGTCTATTTATTTATTTTATTTGAAGAATTATGTGGAATACTTAATTTAGCGCTATTGAAATGTAATTTGCGTTTAAGAAAATAAATGAACTATTAAGTTAATTTCTTGCTTTATTTCCTATGCCTGCAGGTAGCCCCCAACGTGGTAAGTTTCTACAACAAGTTCTTCATCGTGCGTGCAAGTCAAATAAAACAAACAATAATGCAATTCAAGTTAATAATGCTAAATTGCCCCATTTAAGGAAATGTAGATTAATATAAATTTATTAACATATGATACAATACAAGTATTGCTATGTAAACACAATATAAAACATATGCGCAAATATAGGAGGAGCAGATTAAAATGCATTATTTGCAATTATAAATCGCTGCGACAAGTTTCGGATTGAAATTTCTGCAGCAAGCGTTCGGCCAAACAAACAAGACTTATTTAAAATGCGCTAAATGTACAAATAATTTCTGCGAAAAATGTTTTAAATTAACGCGTGAATTTATAACATGAACACTTAAAAAATGCTTTTAAATAATGCACCTTAAGCGTTATCAACTTACGGCCAATTGCTGATCTCTTGCTTTTTGTTTGCACGCATACTACCTATTTGCAATCGATTATTCATTTGGCTGCCTCAGCAGCGAGCGAACGAAAATCGGTCTAGCCCGCTGTAATCATCATCGTCGTAACATATTTTTATTATTATTATTATTATTAACCTCCTAGGCTCGATATACTTCAAAATGTAGACATGTTTATAATAAGACATAGCATAGAACAATTCAAATGGATCCGATGCACAAACACCTGGGCATATCGCAACCATCCGAAAAGGCATCTGATTAACCTTTAGATTTAGAAGAAACAATAAAGATGTATAAGAAGTTGTTATACTTTCAATGAAATCGCATACTACCTTTCCAGCCTCAATATTCAACGCATATCAGTCACCCTCGGCGCTCTACCATTTTAGGCTAGATACTAGTAGGCTTGAAATGTAATTTACGTTTAAGAAAATAAATGCTATATTAAGTTAATTTCTTGTTTTATTTACTATACCTGCACGTTGGTGTCAACGTACATGCCAACCAGTCAGCACTTCAACTCTTATATTAATATAATAATTCGTGTAGCATGCATACACATACACACGCATAGAATAAAAATACAAATTGTTTTATAAATTTATTTTCAAAATGCAATACAATTATTAAAATGCAACTATAGAGGTAGAATATAAGTACACGCACAAATATAGAAAGTGCATATTAGAAAATATATTTGCAAAAATAAGTATAAAATTAGCGCATTTCACACGCATAGAATAAAATACAAAATTGTTTTTATAAATTTATTTTCAAAATGCAATACAATTATTAAAATGTAACTATAGAGGTAGAATATAAGTACACACACAAATATAGGAAGTACATATTAGAAAATATATTTGCAAAAATAAGTATAAAATTATCGCATTTCGCTAGGCGCAGATTCATATGCATTAATTTTTAAATACAAAATTGATTTTATAAATTTATTGGCAAATACAATGCAATTATTGAAATGTAACTATAAAGCTGGAATATAAGCCCATACACAAATAAAATTAATTAATTTCGCTAGACGTATGCATTTAATATCATATGATCCAAGCATTGATCATTTACACAATTCTTCGACAATTTTGTAATGAACCCAAGGCAATGTGGTATAACAAATTTCTACTGCAAGTTCTGTAACTTACGCGTCGGTCATTTGCTTCTGCTCCCCGAAAAATTTATTGGCAAATACAATGCAATTATTGAAATGTAACTATAAAGCTGGAATATAAGCCCATACACAAATAAAATTAATTAATTTCACTAAACGTATGCAATTAGTATTATATGATCCAAGCATTGATCATTTACACAATTCTTCGGCAATTTTGTAATGGGCCCAAGGCAATGCGGTATAACAAATTTCGACTGCAAGTTCTGTAACTTACGCGTCGGTCAAACTTTTAGCCATTTGCTTCTGCTTTTTATAAGTTTATTTTCAAAATGCAATACAATTGTTAAAATGTAACTATAGAGTTAGAATATAAGTACACGCAGATTAATATGCATTTTATTATCATACGATCCAGTATTGTAAATAATTTATTTAAAATACAAAATTGATTTTATAAATGTATTGGCAAATACAGTGCAATTATTGAAATGTAACTATAAAGCTGAATATAAGCCCATACACAAATAAAATTAATTTATTTCACTAGGCGTATGCATTTATTATCATATGATCCAAGCATTGATCATTTACACAATTCTTCGGCAATTTTGTAATGAGCTCAAGGCAATGTGGTATAACAAATTTCTACTACAAGTTCTGTAACCTACGCGTCGGTCCTTTGCTTCTGTTCTCCAAAATTTCAAACATCGAACAATAAAAAAACATTTATAACAGCCAATTGTTAAACATAACTATAGAGTTTAGAATATAAGCACATATACAAATATAGAAGGCGCATATTAAAAATATATTTTGCAAAATAAGTATAAAATTAGCGCATTTCGCTAGACGCAGATTAATATGCATTTTATTATCATACGATCCAGTATTGATAATAATTTATTTTAAAATACAAAATTGATTTTATAAACTCATTGGCAAATACAATGCAATTATTGAAATGTAGCTATAATGCTGGAATATTGACAAATGGGAATTACATTTGACAAATAGTGAAACACAATTGATGTACGGTGAAAAGCAATCGGAAAACTCTGTATTTAAGGTTAAATTTATTTTAATCTAGTTTCCCGCAAATTTTGTAATATTTCAAAAGACGTTTTGAGGTCTGATCTAAATACTCGCATTAACTCTAAGATAATACTTGCGAATTTCTTTTAAATGCCGTAAAATTATTTGAGGTAACTCAGCGTCGGTAAAATAAGAATGAAATTCTTGCAATAAGAGAACACGTTCGGCTGTTTTAGTAGCATACAAATCAAATCTAGTTTCTCGTAATTTTAGCAATATTTTAAATGCATTTTTGAGTTCTGCTCTAATGTTGCTATGAACTTGAACATAATGCTCACGAATGTCTCTTAATCGATCGGAAATTAGTTGAGCTAAATAGTCGTCAGAATAATTTGCGAGAGTTTCTCGCATGAAGGCGACAAGATCCACTGTTATAATAGCATTAAAAACGCTACATTCGTCAGTGCAGCTTTCAGATAGTTGAGCAACTCCGCCAGAAGTCGACTGTTTGCCAAAATACCAATGTATGCGACCGTTGCATTTTTCTACACGCCGATCTATGTCTATGTTTAACTCGGGGGAATTATGCGCCATTACAGCAATGAAATAAAATTTAGCAAAATTTTTATATAAATTTCTAAATGTATCTACTTACTAATAAAAGTAAATACACAGAAATTAAAAATATTTACGTATTTTCGCAGCCTCGAGCAGATATATTCCTCAGCGTCAGAATTTTTCTACACCGATTTGCCTTTTTTCCTCTTCCGTCCTCTCGCTCTCAAGCCTTCGGCAAATTTCAGCTGCGCCACGGCGTGGTTGGGGATTGTTTTCCAGTCTGTATAATTTAAAAAATTAAATATACATTTTTATAGTTAAGAACGCTAGTTACGCTAGAATTCATAGTTAAATTTATTTTAATGTTTAAAATGGTTTGAATTCTAATCGAATATTTTCAATAATAGCTTCTCCAGAAGTAGCGAGCGCTGCTTTTTTGCAAAACTTTCTCTAAAATTATGCCGCACAATAAAAATATACTTGTTACTTGGGCTCGACTCCTAGCATGCACACTACTTACTCTAACACAAAGTAAAACTAAAATTAAAAATATTTACGCACATATTCCTCAGCGTCAGAATTTTTCTACCCGATTTGCATTTTTTCCTCTTTCGTCCCTCGCTCAAGCCTTCGGAAAATTTCAGCTGCACCGCGGTGTGATTCGCCGACAGCTGTGGACACTTTTGGGTTCTTGACACGTTATCAGGACAGAATTTCGACGCACTGTAGTAATTTTATTCTTGGGAGAACCGAAGCAAATGACCGGCACGTTAGTTACAGACCTTGCAGTAGAAATTTACCACAGTGAATAATATATATATATATTTTCCCCCACACACAGGTCCAGTTAGGTGCACCCTTCGGTTCGACTTTTTTATCCTACACCTGATCCACGTAATAAAATATGCAAGATACGGTGGTTAAATCTCGCGATTCGCGGCAGCCGGATGTATATATTTACACTAGAAAAGGGTGATATTTATTTAGGAGAAAAGATTGCTGGAGATATTAATTAGCCTCTGCATGCATGCTCGAATCGAGATGCGCGATAATCGATGTCAACTGCGGTTGATCCATGAAGTAGAATATATTTCCGACTTATTTATTCAATCGATGGTAGAAACGGATGCAAGGTGTTTACACCCCCATTCACAAGCCTGACCCCTGTTATTTCTACCTCGAAGAGGCGCATTAACACATCCCCGATTTAAAATAATTCAAAATTCATGCAGGGAGTTTATTATAACGTACAATATGTGTAAATGCGCTTTATTTTAAAATACAATATAGAAACGTTGCTGTGTATATTAAAAAAAAAAGACATAAAGCATGCCCCATAAGTAGCCGAACTAAATTAAACAGCAGATGTTTCAGTAACAGCAGAAATTTCAAAACCAATTTTATTTATATTTTCAAACGTTATCCGCATTTATTTTCGCTACTACTCCAACATGTATTGCAAATATCTTTAAACGTTTGAAATGCCATATCCTGTAGAACATTAATAAAATGTTTATTTTCTAATTAATGATTACATATTTACACGATTATTAGCAGGAGTTAAAAAACGTACAAAAATAACAATGTGTCAGGGCAGTTTAATTTTTTTAGCCTATCCAAACCATCGACAGCTAAATACAATTAATGTCATAAGCACGACTGAACTTCCAATGTTATAGTAAATTTAAAAGTGGTTTGCTATATTTAATCAGAAATATATAACAAACCGCTGTTACAATAGAAAATTAATCAACATACACCACTGGCATTAGCTAATTAATATTAATTGTACCGATATACAATGATTTCATTATTTCGACATGCACTTTACTTAATCGCTATGCAGCTAAACTTACAATTAGTCTCTTATACATACTACACACTGGAAACATTCTGAAACTCTCATGGCATGTGACAAAATAATTTGGGGACGGCATTAATTAAGGAATTTAGGCACCTAATCGAAACAATTTATATTTAACAATGAGTTGAACATGAAGCTTCAAGGCGCAAATAAAACAATTATTGTGTTATGATAGATCTCATTCGTGCTTTCGAGGCTAAACTGCAAGTTTTCCGCAAACTTGAAAAAAAAAAGAACTTCCAATGTTATAGTAAATTTAAAAGTGGTTTGCTATATTTAATCAGAAATATATTAGAAAATATATTTTGCAAAATAAGCATAAAATTAGTGCATTTCGCTAGACGCAGATTAATATACATTTTATTATCATACGATCCAGTATTGATAATAATTTATTTTAAAATACAAAATTGATTTTATAAATTTATTGGCAAATACAGTGCAATTATTGAAATGTAGCTATAATGCTGGAATATTGACAAATGGGAATTACATTTGACAAATAGTGAAACGCAATTGATGCGCGGTGAAAAGCAATCGGAAAACTCTGTATTTAAGGTTAAATTTATTTTAATCTAGTTTCCCGCAAATTTTGTAATATTTCAAAAGACGTTTTGAGGACTGATCTAATACTCGCATTAACCCTAAGATAATACTTGCGAATTTCTTTTAAATGCCATAAAATTATTTGAGGTAACTCACCGTCTGCAAAATAAGAATGAAATTCTTGCAATAAGAGAGCACGTTCGGCTGTTTTAGTTCTCTGTTATACCTATACACACCCTTATTAACATTATGTAGTTGCGAATCGGAATGGATATTCTAGCCTTATATCTACGGTGGAATCTTTCAAAGATTCTTGCTGTTTAGAACAATCTATTACGAAGATTGAGCAAGTTTTGTAGTCGCTGTAATTAAACAAACGCTTACTCGACTCTTTTCCATAGCACTTTTCGCGGAAACGGCTGTAATTTAGAAATGCTGGCGCATAATCGCTGCTATCAAAATCGAGATGCACTTTTAGATCGGGCACGCTTGAATGCATAGTCGGTCGGATTTCCGCTTTGGGAACCTGATATTTATCTCTCTCAGCAAGGTAACCCTCATCTTGAGTAAAAATATGCACTTCCAGTTGCCGTGCATCTCGCAACATCTCACAGCATAACACCTGCATTTTTTATATTTTAAATCGTATGGCAACGCTGACGTATTTTATCTTAGCCGGCCCTATGCGCGAACGCCCAAACATTAATTTAATAAGAAAGATTCCACCGTAGATATAAGGCTAGAACAGGGGCGGCGGACCTTTATTCATCTACGCACCATTTTTCTAAAGAAACATTTAATGAGGTCATGACGTGCCATCAAACAATCTTGACTTAGCGATTAAATGGAGAAAATATAAAACTAAATACTATCAATTTAACACTTTTTATTTGCAGCCAAAAATATATATTTTGTACAGCAATAGTAACGTCATGTTTATTTAAATGAAAGAAAAATTAGTGCGACTTCCGCTGTTGCAAATTAGATGCCAAATAACTTATATTACCTTCATACTTCGCTACTTTTAGCAGAATGCAAGCTGAACTGGAGTCATCTGACAAACGGCTTCTAAGTGAGTCTTTAATGTTATTCATTTCTGAAAATAATTACTCGCAGGCATAGGTAGATGAAAATACTGTTAAGGTAACAAAAGCCAGCTTTTTCAGACAGCTAAATGCGTCTGGAATTAAAGTCTACGTTTTAATAATTTTGATATTGGCATTTTTACTCATATTACTTGATACAGATCGACTTTCTATTTCATCTAATTCCAACTCTTTCCTTGTTTCGATGCATTTTTGAATCCATATTGAACTAGACTGGAAATCAATCAGCTGCATTTCAGTTTCTCCAATTTCCAACTAATCAAATTTGGCCAAGTTCAGTTTAACATGTGAAGTCACATCAGGATACATAATAAACTTCAGTGTTTTCGATAATTCTTTGAACTACAAATCTCGATGGCAATACTTTGATTGAAGAATTAATTACTCAAGATGAGGGTTACCTTGCTGAGAGAGATAAATATCAGGTTCCCAAAGCGGAAATCCGACCGACTATGCATTCAAGCGTGCCCGATCTAAAAGTGCATCTCGATTTTGATAGCAGCGATTATGCGCCAGCATTTCTAAATTACAGCCGTTTCCGCGAAAAGTGCTATGGAAAAGAGTCGAATAAGCGTTTGTTTAATTACAGCGACTACAAAACTTGCTCAATCTTCGTAATAGATTGTTCTAAACAGCAAGAATCTTTGAAAGAATCCACCGTAGATATAAGGCTAGAATATCCATTCCGATTCGCAACTACATAATGTTAATAAGGGTGTGTATAGGTATAACAGAGAACTAAAACAGCCGAACGTGCTCTCTTATTGCAAGAATTTCATTCTTATTTTGCAGACGGTGAGTTACCTCAAATAATTTTATGGCATTTAAAAGAAATTCGCAAGTATTATCTTAGGGTTAATGCGAGTATTAGATCAGTCCTCAAAACGTCTTTTGAAATATTACAAAATTTGCGGGAAACTAGATTAAAATAAATTTAACCTTAAATACAGAGTTTTCCGATTGCTTTTCACCGCGCATCAATTGCGTTTCACTATTTGTCAAATGTAATTCCCATTTGTCAATATTCCAGCATTATAGCTACATTTCAATAATTGCACTGTATTTGCCAATAAATTTATAAAATCAATTTTGTATTTTAAAATAAATTATTATCAATACTGGATCGTATGATAATAAAATGTATATTAATCTGCGTCTAGCGAAATGCACTAATTTTATGCTTATTTTGCAAAATATATTTTCTAATATATTTCTGATTAAATATAGCAAACCACTTTTAAATTTACTATAACATTGGAAGTTCTTTTTTTTCAAGTTTGCGGAAAACTTGCAGTTTAGCCTCGAAAGCACGAATGAGATCTATCATAACACAATAATTGTTTTATTTGCGCCTTGAAGCTTCATGTTCAACTCATTGTTAAATATAAATTGTTTCGATTAGGTGCCTAAATTCCTTAATTAATGCCGTCCCCAAATTATTTTGTCACATGCCATGAGAGTTTCAGAATGTTTCCAGTGTGTAGTATGTATAAGAGACTAATTGTAAGTTTAGCTGCATAGCGATTAAGTAAAGTGCATGTCGAAATAATGAAATCATTGTATATCGGTACAATTAATATTAATTAGCTAATGCCAGTGGTGTATGTTGATTAATTTTCTATTGTAACAGCGGTTTGTTATATATTTCTGATTAAATATAGCAAACCACTTTTAAATTTACTATAACATTGGAAGTTCAGTCGTGCTTATGACATTAATTGTATTTAGCTGTCGATGGTTTGGATAGGCTAAAAAAATTAAACTGCCCTGACACATTGTTATTTTTGTACGTTTTTTAACTCCTGCTAATAATCGTGTAAATATGTAATCATTAATTAGAAAATAAACATTTTATTAATGTTCTACAGGATATGGCATTTCAAACGTTTAAAGATATTTGCAATACATGTTGGAGTAGTAGCGAAAATAAATGCGGATAACGTTTGAAAATATAAATAAAATTGGTTTTGAAATTTCTGCTGTTACTGAAACATCTGCTGTTTAATTTAGTTCGGCTACTTATGGGGCATGCTTTATGTCTTTTTTTTTTAATATACACAGCAACGTTTCTATATTGTATTTTAAAATAAAGCGCATTTACACATATTGTACGTTATAATAAACTCCCTGCATGAATTTTGAATTATTTTAAATCGGGGATGTGTTAATGCGCCTCTTCGAGGTAGAAATAACAGGGGTCAGGCTTGTGAATGGGGGTGTAAACACCTTGCATCCGTTTCTACCATCGATTGAATAAATAAGTCGGAAATATATTCTACTTCATGGATCAACCGCAGTTGACATCGATTATCGCGCATCTCGATTCGAGCATGCATGCAGAGGCTAATTAATATCTCCAGCAATCTTTTCTCCTAAATAAATATCACCCTTTTCTAGTGTAAATATATACATCCGGCTGCCGCGAATCGCGAGATTTAACCACCGTATCTTGCATATTTTATTACGTGGATCAGGTGTAGGATAAAAAAGTCGAACCGAAGGGTGCACCTAACTGGACCTGTGTGTGGGGGAAAATATATATATATATTATTCACTGTGGTAAATTTCTACTGCAAGGTCTGTAACTAACGTGCCGGTCATTTGCTTCGGTTCTCCCAAGAATAAAATTACTACAGTGCGTCGAAATTCTGTCCTGATAACGTGTCAAGAACCCAAAAGTGTCCACAGCTGTCGGCGAATCACACCGCGGTGCAGCTGAAATTTTCCGAAGGCTTGAGCGAGGGACGAAAGAGGAAAAAATGCAAATCGGGTAGAAAAATTCTGACGCTGAGGAATATGTGCGTAAATATTTTTAATTTTAGTTTTACTTTGTGTTAGAGTAAGTAGTGTGCATGCTAGGAGTCGAGCCCAAGTAACAAGTATATTTTTATTGTGCGGCATAATTTTAGAGAAAGTTTTGCAAAAAAGCAGCGCTCGCTACTTCTGGAGAAGCTATTATTGAAAATATTCGATTAGAATTCAAACCATTTTAAACATTAAAATAAATTTAACTATGAATTCTAGCGTAACTAGCGTTCTTAACTATAAAAATGTATATTTAATTTTTTAAATTATACAGACTGGAAAACAATCCCCAACCACGCCGTGGCGCAGCTGAAATTTGCCGAAGGCTTGAGAGCGAGAGGACGGAAGAGGAAAAAAGGCAAATCGGTGTAGAAAAATTCTGACGCTGAGGAATATATCTGCTCGAGGCTGCGAAAATACGTAAATATTTTTAATTTCTGTGTATTTACTTTTATTAGTAAGTAGATACATTTAGAAATTTATATAAAAATTTTGCTAAATTTTATTTCATTGCTGTAATGGCGCATAATTCCCCCGAGTTAAACATAGACATAGATCGGCGTGTAGAAAAATGCAACGGTCGCATACATTGGTATTTTGGCAAACAGTCGACTTCTGGCGGAGTTGCTCAACTATCTGAAAGCTGCACTGACGAATGTAGCGTTTTTAATGCTATTATAACAGTGGATCTTGTCGCCTTCATGCGAGAAACTCTCGCAAATTATTCTGACGACTATTTAGCTCAACTAATTTCCGATCGATTAAGAGACATTCGTGAGCATTATGTTCAAGTTCATAGCAACATTAGAGCAGAACTCAAAAATGCATTTAAAATATTGCTAAAATTACGAGAAACTAGATTTGATTTGCATGCTACTAAAACAGCCGAACGTGTTCTCTTATTGCAAGAATTTCATTCTTATTTTACCGACGCTGAGTTGCCTCAAATAATTTTATGGCATTTAAAAGAAATTCGAAAGTATTATCTTAGGGTTAATGCGAGTATTAGATCAGACCTCAAAACGTCTTTTGAAATATTACAAAATTTGCGGGAAACTAGATTAAAATAAATTTAACCTTAAATACAGAGTTTTCCGATTGCTTTTCACCGTACATCAATTGTGTTTCACTATTTGTCAAATATAATTCCCATTTGTCAATATTCCAGCATTATAGCTACATTTCAATAATTGCATTGTATTTGCCAATAAATTTATCAAATCAATTTTGTATTTTAAAATAAATTATTATCAATACTGGATCGTATGATAATAAAATGCATATTAATCTGCTTCTAGCGAAATGCGCTAATTTTATACTTATTTTGCAAAATATATTTTCTAATATGCGCCTTCTATATTTGTATATGTGCTTATATTCTAACTCTATAGTTATGTTTAACAATTGGCTGTTATAAATGTTTTTTATTGTTCGTTGTTTGAAATTTCGGAAAACAGAAGCAAAATGCCCGACGCGTAAGTTACAGAACTTGCAGTCGAAATTTGTTATACCGCATTGCCTTGGGTTTATTACAAAATTGCCGAAGAATTGTGTAAATGATCAATGCTTAGATCATATGATAATAAATGCATACGTCTAGTGAAATTAATTAATTTTATTTGTATATGGGCTTATATTCCAGCTTTATAGTTACATTTCAATAATTGCATTGTATTTGTCAATACATTTTTCGGAGAGCAGAAGCAAATGACCGACGCGTAAGTTACAGAACTTGCAGTAGAAATTTGTTATACCACATTGCCTTGGGTTCATTACAAAATTGCCGAAGAATTGTGTAAATGATCAATGCTTAGATCATATGATAATAAATGCATACGTCTAGTGAAATTAATTAATTTTATTTGTATATGGGCTTATATTCCAGCTTTATAGTTACATTTCAATAATAGCATTGTATTTGTCAATACATTTTTCGGAGAGCAGAAGCAAATGACCGACGCGTAAGTTACAGAACTTGCAGTAGAAATTTGTTATACCACATTGCCTTGGGTTCATTACAAAATTGACGAAGAATTGTGTAAATGATCAATGCTTGGATCATATGATAATAAATGCATACGTCTAGCGGAATTAATTAATTTTATTTGTGTATGGGCTTATATTGCAGCTTTATAGTTACATTTCAATAAATTTGCCAATAAATTTAGAAAATCAATTTTGTATTTAAAAATTAATGCATATTAATCTGCGCCTAGTGAAATGCGCTAATTTTATACTTATTTTTGCAAATATATTTTCTAATATGTACTTCCTATATTTGTATGTGCACTTATATTCTACCTCTATAGTTACATTTTAATAATTGTATTGCATTTTGAAAATACATTTATAAAAACAATTTTGTATTTTATTGTATGCGTGTGCAATGCGCTAATTTTATACTTATTTTTGCAAATATATTTTCTAATATGCACTTCCTATATTTGTATGTGCACTTATATTCTACCTCTATAGTTGCATTTTAATAATTGTATTGCATTTTGAAAATAAATGTATAAAACAATTTTGTATTTTTATTCTATGCGTGTGTATGTGTATGCGTGCTATACGAATTATTATATTAATATAAGAGTTGAAGTGCTGACTGGTTGGTATGTACGTTGACACCAACGTGCAGGTATAGTAAATAAAACAAGAAATTAACTTAATATAGCATTTATTTTCTTAAACGTAAATTACATTTCAAGCCTACTAGTATCTAGCCTAAAAAGGGTAGAGCGCCGAGGGTGATTGCTATGCGTCGAATATTGAGACTGGAAAGGTAGTATGCGATTTCATTGAAAGTATAACAACTTCTTATACATCTCTATTGTTTCTTCTAAATCTAAAAGGTTAATCAGATGCCTTTTCGGATGGCTGCGATATGCCCAGGTGTTTGCGCATCGGATCCATTTGAATTGTTCTATGCTATGTCTTATTATAAACATGACTACATTTTGAAGTATATCGAACCTAGGAGGTTAATAATAATAATAATAAAAATATGTTACGATGATGATTACAGCGGGCTAGGCCGATTTTCGCTCGCTCGCTGCTGAGGCAGCCAAATCAATAATCGATTGCAAATAGGTAGTATGCGTGCAAACAAAAAGCAAGAGATCAGCAATTGGCCGCAAGCTGGCAACGCTTAAGGTGCATTATTTAAAAGCATTTTTTAAGATTGACTGTTTAATAAAATAAAAGTATTCTTGTTATAAATTCGTGCGTTAATTTAAACGTTTTTCGAAGAAATTATTTGTACATTTAGCGCATTTTAAATCAGTCTTGTTTGTTTGGCCGAACGCTTGCTGCAGAAATTTTAATCCGAAACTTGTCGCAGCGATTTATAATTGCAAATAATGCATTTTAATCTGCTCCTCCTATATTTGCGCATATGTTTTATATTGTATTTACATAGCAATACTTGTATTGTATCATATGTTAATAAATTTATATTAATCTACATTTCCTTAAATGGAGCAATTTAGCATTATTAACTTGAATTGCATTATTGTTTGTTTTATTTGACTTGCACGCACGATGAAGAACTTGTTGTAGAAACTTACCACGTTGGGGGCTACCTGCAGGCATAGGAAATAAAGCAAGAAATTAACTTAATAGTTCATTTATTTTCTTAAACGCAAATTACATTTCAATAGCGCTAAATTAAGTATTCCACATAATTCTTCAAATAAAATAAATAAATAGACATTCGTAAAAATGATTTTAAATAGTGTAACTTATAGTTGAATACTTTAGATTATATGCAGCAGGGTCGGGTTTTGTGAACTTTTGCAATGTTAAATAATTCAAACGATCAGTTTAGCGCAAATCCGCGAGAACATGCGCCCTTATGCTTGCAAATTCTTACGACATCTCCAATTTTGTACTTAGGTTTGCGCCGATTTATTTTTAAATGTTTGTCTTTATAAGCAAATAATTAAGTAGCAGGTTTAACAGCTATCGGATCCATTTGAATTGCTCTATACTATGCCTTATTATAAACATGGCTACATCTTGAAGTATATCGAACCTAGGCCGCTAATAATAATAATAATATGTTACCATGATGATTGCAGCGGCTAGACTGATTTTCGCTTGCTCGCTGCTAAGGCATCCAAACCAATAATTGATTGCATATAGGTAGTATACGTACAAACAAAAAGCAAGAGATCAGCAATTGATCGCAAGCTGATAACGCTCAAGTTGCATTATTTAAAAGCATTTTTAAGAATAATAATCAGTCAAAATGTTACATCTAAACTACACAAATACAAGCGTTCATGTTATAAATTCGTGCGTTACTTTAAAACATTTTTCGCAGAAATTCTTTGCGCATTTAGTACATCTTAAATAAGTCTTGCTTGTCGAACGTTGTGCTTTCATCCTGCCGTACTCTTTAGATAAACGTTTGTAGCAAACTACACACCTTCGCCTATTTTTAGAGCGTTCTAATACATGCGTATACGATTTTTTTTCTACACCCTTCTTCTTGGCCTCCAGCTTCTCTTCCTTGCCTTGTTCCTCATCAGCCCCCTCGCTCAAGTTTTCGGCAAATTTCAGCTGTGCCGGCGGTGTGGTTTGGGAATTGCCTTCCAATCTGTATAATTTTAAAAATTAGATATACATTTTTATAGTTAAGAATGTTTTTTGTTTTAGTTAAATCACTTGTTGCGTTACAATTCATAGTTAAATTTATTTTAATCTAGTTTCGCCGTAAATTTAACAATATTTAAAATGACTTGAATTCTAATCGAATATTTCCAATAATTTTAAAATAGCTTTTCTACAAGTAGCGAGCTACTTGCAGCCAGCAATAAAATAAAATGTTAGCAAAACTTTTCTAAATGCAACCGCTACATTCAATCCAAACAACTATTTACTAATGCAAAGCAAATGCAAAAAAAAAAAATAAAATTAAAAAATATTTACATGTTTTCCAAAGGCTCTCGAGAAATTTCTACAGCCGCTTCTTCACTTTCGAAGACTTCATTTTGGGGGTCGCTGTTAAGCTGCGTGTCGTCTTCTACAAATCTCAGTGACGGGGTTGGGAATTGTTTTCCAACCTGCTCGAGCCCCAAAAACTCCAGGTACAGCCGCCTTTTGTTCAGAGATGTTATATCATCTTCCGTGAGAGCATCTACTAGTCTTTTCGGTAAAAACAGGGTACCATGCTTCAATTCGCATAAAATAAATTTGAAGCCGCCTTGTTTGGCAAATCCCGACTTCAGTTTTAAAATGTGGTATTTTCTGTTTAATTCCAACTCTCCAGCCTGCAGCTTCACCTTCCGGGAAATGGCGCTAACATTATTCAATTTGTTTAGATCCATTTTAAATTTGATTAATCGCTACTCACAGAGAACAGCTTTGTAAGAGCGGATAGTAGCTTGCAATTGTCGGCACTTTTGGATTCTTGATACACTATCACAGCCGAATTTCGACGCACTGTAGCAATTTTATTATTCTTCGATAGCTGAAATTTCGGAGAACTGAAGCTAATGGCTAAAAGTTTGATCGGGCACGTAAGTTACAGAATTTGCAGTAGAAATTTGTTACAGTGAATGCTATATATACATATATATTTTCCCCCATCACACGCCCCATATCCAAGCTAGATGCGCGCCGGATGCAACTGTTTACAGCCCCTTCACAGGCCTGGAACGACATGTTGCAGCACGATTGAAAATAATTAATTCATAAAAGCAGGTGTTATGGGGTGAGATTTACGATCCGAATGCAGCTGCGCCGGGCCGGATGCAGCTGCGCCATGTTATCGGGCGAGATTTATGACATGCGGATGCACCGGATGCAGGTGTTCGCAGCCCCTTTACAGACCTGCGGGCGACATGTTGCAACACGATTTAAAATAATTAATTCATAAAAGCAGGTGTTAAGCAGCGAGATTTACGGCAACAGGAAGTGCATATTGTACTCAAGAAAAAGGGCTGCCGCATCCTACATTTAAATAATTTATTCAATCGAATGCAGCTGTTCATGCAGGTGTGCCGAATTCAGCCTTTCCCAGGCCTGCGGACGACATGCTGCAACACAATTTAAAATAATTAATTCATAAAAAAGGGTTGCCGCATCTTACATTTAAATAATTTATTCAATCGATGCCAACACCGGATGCAGGTGTTCACAACCCTCACAGACCTGATATTTATCCCTCTGCGACATGCCGCAACACGATTTTAAATTATGAATTCATACAATTACGGCTCATATATTGCATTTTAAAATAAGCGCATTTACACACGGCGTGGCGTAGAAACCACCGGATTGTCCCAGTCTCATCGTTCATATCTATTACCATTGCATCATCAATTTGTTTTAATAATCGCTTATGCCGCTAAAGCCTCCGGACCACCCCCACCCCGTATCTAACGTATCTGTAATATTGGATGGCGCACTTCAGACGGCCCCGCGCGTCAGGTGTGGAGAGGGGGCTTGGCCTATCGGAGCGCGTCAGGTGTGGAGAGGGGGCGTGGCCAAAAGTGGAGGAGTGGGGGAAGTCTCAGGTGCCCGGTTACCTACTTGTAATAAATATCTAATTAATCCAATTACTTGGTATCTTGTCCTATAATTTCAAATTTCGACTCCACAGGTTTTTATCTCCTTCTTTCTTTCTGAAACGAAACTACCTAAATCTACATCTGCGCCGTTCTTTAAGATCCTTTGCAGGTATTATGCCAGCAAACAGTTGTTTACTATGTAGTTTCTACGCATTCCTTTTCTCGTTTTAGTGAGCAACAATCTACCTCTACTAATAGTGCTGGTCTTGTCTTTCTGGCGTTTCTAGCAATTTCTTTGGTACATTCACAAAGTTCTTGCACTTCTTCTATTTCCTATCCACGCTAAATTATAAATCTTCTATGACTGCGAGGGCTAGCTCAATACTCTCGGCGATTCTTTGTCATGGGTAAGGATCAGGCGATAGTTCTTAAGGCTAATATTGAATGAGAACAAAAGAAGTTACAATAGAGCGTCAGTCGTCAACCACGACAACAACAAAACCAGTATAACTCACAGTCTCAATAAAACTTACAGTATATGGCCTTTAGTTTACACAACCTCTACTCTAAACAAATGAGCAGATATCGGTAGGTAAAATAAATCATATACCAGTAGTAGGAAACAATAGTGAGGCTTTGATTGCTAAAATGTGTAGATACAGTTGCATATAAACAACAATCCGAAAGTAAATAGCGTTATGAACTCATAAATAATACATATTAACATAAACAAAAGCTACATTAGGCCAAAGAAAATAATTAAACAAAGTTAATTAGTGAATGAAAATTATTAAATTTAGGCTTAAATCATAATCACAATACGGTTAATAAAACTGCGTAGGAATCGATCGGCAAAAATCTTATTCTAACTATTCGCCATGCATCCTTCCAGGCGCTGGTTAAAGGCTAACCTCTAACCTTAAAAAATAAGACGCAAGTCTATCGATAGACCTTCTAAAAACTTATAATGATAAAACATAGTAGAAATTATCATATATTGAAATCCTACTTAATGCTTGGTCTGATTATTTAATTAATTTGATATTTTGTATAAGTTAGGGCAAATCCAAATACACAATTCACTGTTTAATATTTTATGGTGTTCGAACTTTTCCTGTCATTAAATTACTAGGCTGGTTAAAATATGAAATGTACTGATTTACTGTACAAAATAAATGGTTGTAGGCCCCTCTTTATATTTTATTCAATAGAAATTAATTAGAAAAACGCTAGCTCTCAGTAGAATAAAAGCTGTTTAGTCTCAGGGTGAGTGCCGAAGTCGACTGTATTTTAAAATTGATCTGAAATGGTACTATACACAGTCAGTAGTTCAAATACGCGGTATCTCAAGGTCCACAAATCTGTCAAATCACAAATCGGTTAACTAGTGCAAACAGCAGTTCATTGAAAGTACTCGTAAAATATGAGAATTCGCAAGGTAATTAGTCAAAATTTTGCGCTTGGAGACAAATAACAACTTTTGTTTCTAGCAGTTACGTATCTCGTGACGTCAGACAGACGCCGTCCAAATTTTGGCAATTGTTTCTGGTCGCTTCCTGCACAGCTTCAGCTTCCACCAAACCACATATTTTACTGACGCCTGGCTAATTACTTAAAATGTGGCTTAGCTAGAGCCTTGGAAAAATCTCCTCTTCTTTAACAAGGTTTGATGTCATATGCACCTCGTTTGCCGGACACTGACGCTATTTTTTTAGGCCAAATCGTACCTTCGTTGGACTGCATCGGCTCCTTTGTAAGATGAAGCCGTTGGATTTTCTCCGCTATCCCTGCTCCCCTTGCTGCCAAATCTACTGGAGAAGTTCTTGCAGACCTGGACTCTGCCGTAGACTGCTGACCTCTTGGTTCCAATGCTCCTCTTGGCCGTAGTCGAAGTTCGCAAACTGGAGTTGATCGGCCCCGATATCCTCTTATTTGAGATTATGGAATTTGTATGTTTGTTGTTACGGAACTTGTTGAAAAGACACCCACTTGTACACTAGCCCTTGGGCAATAAACTGGTATACTTTTTATAGCTTGGAAAACACGTTTATTATCAAAATTGTATAAAAATATGGAGCACAAATTTCAACAAACAGTCAAGTAATTAATTTTTAATTGTTTTCCTCCGTTATTAAACAAAAACGAATCTGGTTGCTATAAGACTATATTAACGGAAATTATGTTTGATAACTTAAAGTACAAAATGGAAATAAATTTGATTACATAATTCTATTTTACATGTTTCTTATAATCTAGGTTATTGTCTTTTCTTACATCTAAAGTTATTTCGGTAGCGCTGCGCACACACACCTTTAATTTTAACCACTGCTCTGCTTTTGCACTATTCGTAATTTTAAATGCACTGATTTATTCGAGTTCACCACTTCTCATTTGCTTCGTTCATATCCTGCTTCTCAAATTGCTCTTTTGCAATGTCTTGTTATTTGATTCTGTCTTTCTTTACCTTTTAGACTCCTCACAAATTTCACTTTTATTGGCTTTAATAAAAAAAACTAAGCTTCTTTTAACCTGCACATAGCAAACCTTTTTTGTATTTATTAATTTCTTTCGGTTCGGCTTTCTATTATGCGCAAACCTATTATTTTTATTTATTTAAAAGTCAACTTCGACCCCTGTAAAAACAATCTCTGCCTTCTACGTTCCTTACTCAATTACTTTATTATTTCTCGCATCTCATTATCAACGCATTTACTGTTTGAATTTTTAGTTTAACATTGCAGCTACATAAAACACCCCAACTCTGTGCTTATTGGATTGATCCATTATGTTGCACTGCTAGCAGAGTCGAGTCGTGGGCTTAATACCATTACAATATTATACAACTGGACGATTATACGAGAAGTATTTCCTGAAACACCACGAGACGCTTAGCGTACGGCTCGAGGTGTTTCATAAGGCAATACGCCCAGGCTCGAGGATATTCGATTGTCGAATTGTATACAGGTAGTGACTAAGAAGAGGTCCCGGGTGGTGTAGGTCCAGGGTGGTGTAGCTTGAACAAGCGTCCACGTTCGATCAGCAGAGTTAAGCAACGCTCTCTCTGGTCAGATCTTGGATGGGAGTTCCACGGCTGTATCTCTCGGCGCCTCGTGATACGGCTGTCACGGAAATAGTTGGTCCCGGCGGTCATAACAACATCATGACTGTCATTAGTGGGGTTGGAAGTCCCCATAAATGCACAGCGACGCCTATAATTGGCCTAACGGCTGTTGGCTGAGTGCGAAATAAATAAATAAATAAATAAAATAAAATAAGAAGTAGAGAAAATAAGTAAAATAAAAAAGTAAACGGGAGATTCATAAATTATTTAGTGTTTACTTGTCAAATTTTTAATTTCTTGATGCGATTTTAATATTATTTTAGTATATCTGTCACATTTTTTCAAGGCTATGTGATTTTAATAATTGCGATTATACAAAGGTTGGTATTACAGGGGTTATACAAAAATGTGTATAATAATCGATATCGCCATAGTTACTGAACAACTGTTGTAATACATAGAAACTGAGCAAAATTAGGCATTCTTATTGGTTTCTAACCTCATGAATGGTATAGACAAAATAATTCCGAGTGTCTTAAAAAGAATTATATCTAGTAGCTTTTGAATTTTGCTTGCATCTAAATTTTTATGTGCAGCTAGATTGTTATTGTATTGCATTCTGGGAAATTCAAAGCATACTAGATGCAATTCTTTTTAAGACACCCGGTGTTTAGCAACAATTTGCTGGCTGTCTTAAGCGCTAAAGAAAGCACTTTCCTTGGTACTATTTTACCCACTCGCAAATAAATCGATAATGTTGCAAAATAGAGCTAGTGCCCAAACGCAGCCAAGACATTTAGGATTTTCAGGACAGCTTCACCAGAATGCATCGCCGGGTAGGTATGAAAAAGCTCGCTGCAACTCTAGATGCTGTATCCTATCAAATGCAAGAAGCCGCAAACGGAAAAATTAAAAAGGGCTGTTACATCCTTAGCCTAGGCATTTTCTGTTTATTTATTTTGCACAGTAATTGTTTCTAATGGTATTTTTTTCTTTCCTTCATTAAGCCTGAAATTACTCTTGCTAGCTCATTTTTTCCTACTATTAACTTGTAATCTGCATCTTTTTAAAGCTACTTCGGAAGCTTTTGTATTGTTCCTATTTTCTTAGAATATTGTGTTCTACTTCAACTTCATTGAGATACACAGCAAATTTAATAATTTCTGCTGAGCAATTTTTGTTAAGATTTGTTTTTGTAATATTAATATTTCAAAATCAGCAGGATTAATTATTTATGGAAGTGTAAGTTGCAAAGTAATAGTACACAACTTTGACAAAATACATATTGTGTATGCCAAAACAAAATTAATAATAAGGTTGTAATTGCATAAGCATTAAATATTTTCAGTTGGGCATCTACTAATTTTGCTAAACCCATTACCATCCCAAATTAATATCATAAAAAATCTTTACTAGATGGTTCAATCCTAATTCACTTTCCTTAATGCGGCCCTGCAAGCAAGGCCTAAAAGAGCGTCCGGTCGCAACAGAATGTTAACATCTGAACATCCAGATAGCTGAAGTGGCCCAGAAGTAATTTCTAATGCCTGGTATCACCGAAAAATGCGTGCGATGGCATTCCAGCCAGCTTTTCCTCGGGTAATCTCGAGGTAAACAATCATTAGATTATTTGTAAACACCTGCGAGTGCTCGAAAATGGGCGCGTTCAATTGCTATCTCGCAGGCACAAACACCTGTGATGTACTTGATTTTTTTGGGTTCGTTCGTCGTGAGCAAGACGGTTATTAATCTTCAGAAATAATCATTGAATCTGTTCTCAGGTGGTACTTAAGGACACCTGTGAATGCAGGTGCGGGCGGGGCAGAGGTCAGCCCGTTCCCGTTCTGGGGCACCTGAAAATTCTCGGTGCATTTAAACATTCCTGTTGACTCGTCCAAGGCGTCGCTGCGTAAATATTTATCAGGGTGCTTGAGAAAGCGATAGCGTGACACTTACGGAACGGTTTATGGATTATCGGTTTCGCCGAACAAAATAAAAACTATCGAGTTTCCTCTGTTCAAGTTTAAGTAAATGGATGAAACCGTTCGCAGGGATTTACACGCAAAGCTATTTTAAAAATAATTAATGTTAGGCTAGGCAGCACCAACACGGTGGAAAACCCGATAAAACCGTGGCAAAAATATTGGAAAAGAGATTTTAGTGTTTCTAAACCTGAATTTCCAGCCGCCATGAAGTCATAAAAGCACAAAAATGAATGTTCCGTCAATAATACGTTTTCCTTTTGTAGTTCCGCAAACTAATCCGGTACTAACTTCTCTACAAAACAGATTCTATAGATTTCTACCTGAAATCGCCATTTTACTAGCAATTCCTGGAAATATCAATTGCTGCGTACCTAAATCCACTTTTTAGGTACCTCTATCATTATTGAAATACTTCTTATCAATATTACGATGGAAAAAGTAGCGGACAATCATTAATATATAGATGGTTCTCTAGAATACTGCACCTTAACAATTCGCTTACCAACCTAAAAAATCTGCAGTTGACGCCCTGCGTTACCCAATAAATAATAGTGATCATTCAATTCACCTGTCATCTGTCAAAAAGTGACCAATGAAAATTCAGAATTCTGACGTTTCTTGACCAATCAAAAAAATATCAGTGGATATATCTTCCTAGAAGGTATTCAAGTGACTATTTTAAACAAATGTGATTTTTATTAGAAAAAGTCAATATTAGTGTTCTGTTACTATAGAAATTGCGTAGTTTGTTGCTAGATTTACTGAAAACTAATTTGAAAAGGTAGTTTGGTTCATTAAATAGTCCCTCGAATACCATTCTTAGTCAAAGTTAAGTAGATTATTTTTGCGATGGTATCACTACTCGTGACACCACCGCAAAAATAGTCGACATAACTTTGACTACTCATTGTATTATAAGTGATTATTTTTTTCGTAGATATTTCAACCAATCAGAAGGCTGGATTTAGTTATCTTGTATAATTTCGATTATACAAAATCGATTATACTATAGTAACTTCACTAGGCAACGCAATACATGATTTTTATCTACTCCTACTGTATAATGGCCATGAATTATGCTTCATAATTCACGGTTTGCAGCCAATCATAAAATTCTATTTTCATAATTCAATAGTTTGCAAGTTGCAACCAATCAGAAAATTCTATTTTCATTATTCCATAGGTTGTAGCCAATCACAAA